>VDFB02260693.1:0-208001 GCA_007258455.2 Sequoia sempervirens | reverse complement strand
TTCAAAAACATTTACAAAAATCATTTTCATTGTGGTACTTTATCAAAGTTATCAGGAGGATAACTTTGATATGGTTTGTATAATGGGAAGCCAACACACTGGCATGAATTTCTCATTATACGATGGGATGCTGACACACTGGCATGACTTTCTCACTAAATCGCTTCTTTGGGACAACTCACCCTGACCTGATGTTATGTGGCCCCAGAGTGAGCACATCTTTGATCCACCTCATTTTTCTTTCCTTTAGTTCTTGACATTGCATGATCATGTATCTTTTTTTGCTACAAATCATTCACCTTGTGTGTGTCCTCTTGTGCTTATGTTGGTTTGACTTAGGATCTTGTATCCTGGGGGCTTGACTGATTCCTTGATCTTTTTCATTCTTTGTCATACACATTGGTATGATTGGACCCTTCTTGAATGTCTACTTTAGTGTGAGTTTGAAGAAAATTCATCATCTCACTAAAGTAGGGGCTTAATGTGTCACCAAAATGTGTATACCTTTCTTGATATGGGAATAATTGATGATAAATTGGACTTAATTTTTCCTTGATCTAGTGTTGTGAGGTGTTTTACACATCCACATGGTGCAAGAGCACCTAAGCCATCATTTGCAAATTTGAACATTTGAAGGTCATTAGGTTGAGTTTAGGGTGTTTTGGAGTAATATGAGTCTGTTTGCATTCAATAAGGTCTATTGATACCATTTCCATGTAAGTTGGGTCAGTTTTGAGTCATTGTGTCAAAATGTAAAAAGTTATCAAGACAAGAAATTGCAAAAATGCAACTTTCCTAGAATGTGAAGGGTCATAGTAGTTTAAAAGTCAGTTATAGGTGTTGGGTGGTTATAATTTGAATGGAACAAGTATATAAATCCTCTAGAAGGTTCGGGCATGGGTTGTTGAATGTTGTATTGAGGACTTCTAATCAAATACAATATTATTTTCTACAATTTCTCTGTATTTCTGAACTGTCCAAGGACTGTACGGTCCCGGACTATTTGTAAGTGATCTAAAATTCATTTTATTCTGAATTAGAATTAATTATATCTCATTTGATTTAGGTTTAAGAGTTTATCATTGAGATTTAAGGGAGATCTCTTTAATTTTCTGAGTATTCCTATAGGAAACTAGTGAAGGGTTTGATTGGAGTTAAAATGATAGTTTGTCATTCCACCTACTATCATGGCCTATATCTCAGTGGAATGAATTCTCCCATGGTAGGCTAGGTGTTCACATGGTTTAGAAGGAAGAGGAGATAAGTTGTTAGATTTGGGGTGATGTCCTAGGGAAGAATTACATTGTTTTCAAGTGAAAATGGGGTGTTGAAATAGGTTTTTATCAAAATGTGGGTGGAACTATTTATGTGATGATAGATTGAGTTTGTGCAGGGTAATTGCAAAGTGTTGGAAGCATTGGTTGGGTTAAATAAGCCTAGGTGATAGTAGTTTCAATAAACCCTTGGAAATTGTATGAAAATTGAGGGTTTTGAAGTTCAGTGTCTTAGAGGTCATGGATCTGAGGTATGATGGTGGAATTTGATGTTTTGCAACACAAATAAGGACTATTCAATGAGTTTTGGGGTTAAATAGTTGTTTTGAGGGTACCTCCTTTGCAAAAGTGGGCTATTTGGTGGCCTAAAACTAGGGACAATCTATTGTTTCTCCATATTGTTTCAAAGAAACCTCATGAAATCTTTTGGTGTGTTGTGTTAGGTCCTAAAGTGAATCTCAGATGGTGTTTGGTTAGGCTTTGTACAACCTTCTCTAAACAATATCTCCAAAAAGCAGGTTTGGTAGGCTACAAGCAACTAGGGGTGAGTTGTGATAAGTTGAGTGGATAGAGTTGAAGGGGGTTGGTTTCTTGTTTGAATCTAATCATTTTGAGTTGGTTTTGGTCATCACTACCTTTCTTTTCATTAGGTGGTATCAGATCAACATGGATTAGATCTTTTTGATTGAAGAATTGCAGATTTGAAGAAAAGTAATTGGAAGTTGAAGACACAAAACTTATAAAGATTCCACCTAAGAATGTTGGTGTTGCTAGAGAGTTGCAAGAGTTAAAAGAGAAACATGCTAATATTTTGGAGTCTCATAATGCTATGTTTGCAAGGCTTGTTTCCTTGGAAATAAGGAATAAAAGAGATGAACCTGAGAGTGAATTAGATGAAGAAGAAGATGAAGAGTATGAAGATGTAGATGAAGAATTAGACCTTGAAGATCAAAGGATAGAAAAGTTGTTTAAGGAAGTCAAAGGTGATTCACATAAGGTAAACGTTTATTTTCCTATGTATGGTGGAAATTTGAATGAGGAAGAGTTACTTGATTGGATTGCAGCCATGGACAACCACTTTGAAAGTGAGATATTTCTGATAAGCAGAAAGGGAAGGTAGCAAAGAAGAAACTCAAAGGTCATGCACTTCTATGGTGGGACTACAAGCAAGCTGAAAGGAGAAAACAAGGTAAGTCAAAGATAGTTCCTTGGGAAAAGATGGTTGCTAGACTTCAAGGTAAATTTCTTCCTAAAGACTATGAAGTTCAGTTGTATAAGAGATTACAAGGTTTGAAGCAAAAGGACTTAGATGTTAAGACCTATACTAATGAATTCTATAAACTAAGTATAAGGTCAGGAAGAAATGAAGATGAAGTTGAAAAAGTGGCTAGGTATCTAGGTGACCTTAGATTCAATACACAAGGTGAATTGGTTGTTGCTAGCCCAAAGACTATTGAAGAGTGTTTCCAATTGGCTATTAGGGTGGAAGAAAAGATCAAAAGAAGGAAAGATAAGTTTGTTAGAGGTAGGGGCAATAATACAAGAGGGAGAGGATCTATCCCTACATCAAAGCAACCATATGAGGAACACAAAGAAGCAAGTAAAGGTAAAGAGCAAGGTGTTGATGCAAGAGGAGGTTTTAGGGGTGCTTGAGGTAGATTTGGTGGAGGTAGGAATTCAAATATATTTTTTTAGGAAGATGCTACAATTGCAATGAATTTGGGCATCCATCATTCAAATGCCCTGAAAAACTAGGCTCTACATCAAGTGGAGGTGAAAGGAGGATTGAAAGGAGGGCTCAAATAGTACAAGAAGAGGAGTGTGAAAGTACCAATTCTTCAAGCTATCTTGCTACTCCTGAAATAGGTGAAACATTGATGATGAGGAAGACCATACTTAAGGAAACAAAGGAGAGGGAACCATTGCAAAGAAAAAATCTCTTCAAGACCACATGTAAGTGTAAGAATAAGGTATGCAAAATTGTCATAGATTCAAGCTCTACTAAGAATATGGTATCAAGTGAAATGGTTAGTAAATTGAATTTGCAAAAGATTCCTCATGAATTGCCATATAAGGTGTCTTGGTTGAAGGATGAGCAATCACTTTTGGTTAATGAACAAGCTGTTGTAGAATTTCAAATTGGTGGCTATAAAGACAAGGTAGTTTGTGACATTTTTCCCATGGATTGTTGCCACTTACTTCTTGGAAGGCCCTGGTAGTTTGACAGGAATGCATTATATGATGGTAGAGAAAATACATACACCATAGAGAAGGATGGGCATACATTTACTTTGACTCCATTGGTGGAAGAAGAAAAAGGTAAGGGTAAAGAGGCTAAGGTAATCATGTTTGGGAAGAAGGAATTTATAGAGGTTGATAAAAAAGATAAAAAAGATGGGTACTACAGTCAGTTCAAAGTTTGAGGATGTTGTGATAGTAGGTGTGAGGATAAATATAGAGTTGAAGGATGAATTGACAGTGAATTGGTATGCTAATGTCTTGATAGGAACAATGGTGTGTCCATTGGTTGGGAGTAAGATTACAGGGAAAGCAAGATCTGTAGGTACAATGGGTTATAGGTGTGATAATATAATGGAACATGGGGCTGATAAGATAGAGGGTCTATTGACAATGATGAGAGGAAAAAGTAGACAAAGAACCAAGGGTAGATATGAGCATGAAGCTGAGAAAACGGAGAAGTCAGTTGAAGGAACCTCTAATAAGTGTTTGTTTGAAGGTATGAAGGCAGAAAAATCATTAAGTTTTGATCAAGGAACAAGTAGAAGACAATCATCAGGTCTGATTGCAAAGATGGAGTCTTATTCATGTGCAAACAAGAACAAGGATGAAGGGCATGATACAAGGTTTCAGTTTTTGAACCAATGGAGGAGATTTTTCAGACTAGAGAGTATGTGGAAAGCAAGGAGGAAATGAGACAAGACAATACTCATGTGACATGAGTCATTTTTTAGGGGGGTTGTATGGTGCAGGAGAACCTAAGCCATCATTTGCAAATTTGAACATTTGAAGGAAATTAGGTTGAGTTTAGGGTGTTTTTGGAGTAATTTGAGTCTTTTTGCATTCAATAAGGTCTATTGAGACCATTTCCATGTAAGTTGGGTCAACTTTGAGTCATTGTGTCAAAATGTAAAAAGTTGTTAAGACAAGAAATTACAAAAATGCAACTTTCCTAGAATGTGAAGGGTCATAGTAGTTTAAAAGTTAGTTATAGGCATTGGGTAGTTAGAATTTGAATGGAACAAGTATATAAAGCCTCTAGAAGGCTCGGGTATGGGTTGTTCAATGTTGTATTGAGGACTTCTAATCAAATACAATGTTATTTTTTGCAATTTCTCTATATTTCTGAATTTTCCAAGGACTGTACGGTCCCGTACTATTTGTAAGTGCTCTAAAATTCATTGTATTCTGAAGTAGCATGAATTAGGTCTCATTTTCTTTAGGTTTGAGAGTCTATCATTGAGATTTGAGGGAGATCTCTTTAATTTTTTGAGTCTTCATGTAGGAAACTAGTGAAGGGTTTGATTGGAGTTAAAATTATAGAATAAGTCATTCCACCTATTGCCATGGCATGTATCTCAGTGGAATGTCTTCTCCCATGGTAGGCTAGGTGTTCACATGGTTTAGAAGGCAGAGAAGATAATTTGTTAGATTTGGGGTGATGCCTTAGGGAAAAATTGCATTGTTTTCAAGTGAAAATGGGGTGTTGAAACAAGGTTTTGTCAAAATGTGGGTGGAACTATCTATGTGGTGATAGCTTGAGTTTTTTCAAGGTAATTGTGAAGTGTTGGAAGCATTGGTTGGGTTAAATAAGCCTGGGTGATAGTAGTTTCAATAAACCCTTGACAATTGAATGAAAATTGATGGTTTTGGATTATGGTGTCTTAGAGGTCATGGCTCTAAGGTATGATGGTGGAATTTTATGTTTTGCAACACAACTAAGGAATTTTCTATGAGTTTTTGGGTTAACTAGTTGTTTTGAGGGCACCTTCTTTGGAAAAGTGGGCTATTTGGTGGCCTAAAACTAGGGACAGGCTATTGTTTCTCCATATTGTTTCAAAGAAACCTCATAAAATATTTTGGTATGTTGTGTTAGGTCTTGAAGTGAATCTTAGATGGTGTTTGGTTAGGCTCTATATGGCCTTCTCTAAAAGATATCTCCAAAAAGCAGGTTTGGTAGGCTATAAGCAACTAGGGGTGAGTTGTGATAAGTTGAGTGGATAGAGTTGAAGGGGGTTGGTTTCTTGTTTGAATCTAATCATTTTGAGTTGGTTTTGGTCATCACCACATTAGGTCTTGAACCGTTGCAAATTGAATAAAATGCATGTCTTGTAAAGGTGTTGTAAAGAATTGTAAATAACTTTCACACTTTTCTAGACTTTCATTAAGCATTTAAGTCTAATGGCCCTTTCTCCCCCACTTTTGAATTAAATATTATTTTAATTCAAAAGTTATCTTTTCCCTCTTCTTCTATAATTAAATAATTATTTCAATTATTTATTTATTTATCCTTTCTTTATCTCTCCAATTAAATAATTATTTTAATTATTTAATGTTTAAGACTCCACCTTTCCTCTATAATTAAATAATTATTTTTAATTATTTAATTATCTCATTATTTTTTCTCACCTTTCTTTTTAAATAAATAAAATCAATATTTTATTTATTTCTCCTATGTTGGCCACCTAAATTAAATAATTTTTATTATTTAATTTCTCCTATCACCTCTTTGTATGTGCCAATCTTATCTTCCTTCAAGTCTTTATCTATCCATGTCTTCTCTCAATTAACCTCCACCCTTGATTAAATTATCTTCTAATTTAATGTTGGCCCTTGATCATGATCCTTATTCTAGCCATTCACTTAACTCTCCTCTATAAAAGGAGACCTTTAACCCTAATTCATTATTCATTCATCATTCATCCATATTTTCAAGTCAAGCAAGCTAGGGTTTTAGCATTCTAAGTCATCAAGATAGCTTTCTAAGGCATTCAAGAGCAAGATTCTTCATCCATTGTTGCAACAACTGAATATCTATCATCATGGAAAGTTTCTAAGTGCATTGGTTCATGTTTCATGTTTCGTTATCTTATTTCATCATTTTTGGTTTAATTACCTAAACGGGGTTTGACCAAGGAAAACCCCCAATCCCTAACAATCAACATTTTCTCACTTTTCCTTTGTATGATTGCAGATTTAGGTGCTTGGATGGCCTGGACATGATTGAATAATAGGTTTCAAACTTGTTGAAGTCCTCTCCCTTTTGGCAAGGTCAAAATCTACATAAAAAGTCACTTACAACCTCAAAAATTAAGATTTTAGAACCAAACACTTGGAGGAATAGAAAGAGAAGAACGAGAGCTAAAGATTCCACTTTTGACTTTTGAGAAAATCCAAAGTGGACTAAGTCACCAACAATGGAAACTTAGTCCCATTGTGCATGTTTTTTAGAGTTTTTTGCATTTTTGGATACCCATTTGGCTGAAACATGCTCCAAAGTAGTTTCCCAGATCTGAGACTAAGTTGCCCAACTTGGCGTAAGTGACCCAGTTGGCCCAAAAATAAAAATTTCTAGAATTTATGAGACATCTACAATCTTCATCTTAGCCTTCATCAGTTTCCAGGTGCATAATTCAGTTTAACATCTTTATTTGGTTCTTTATTGCATTCTTTTCATCTTTCTACATATCACACTATGTTTTCCAACAACTTTGCATTTCTTAGGTTTAACATTAATAAAACATTTCTTTATTAGTTTATTGCATTTAGACATCATATTTAGGAATATTGCATGCATCCATACATTAATCTTGAGTGTAGACATTAGCATTTTGGGTCCACTTCTCTCCTTTTAGGTGAGATACCCTAGAAGAGTTAGAGAACCATTGGACACCCAAAATTAGTGTCCACAAGTAGCTCCAAGAAACACTTCTCATCATGGCTTTTCCCATTTTGGGTTTCCACATATATCTAGTGTTCTTTGTGTGAATGTGTGCATCTATGTTTCTTGATTAATACTTATTTCTTTGATGTTTTGATATTCATGTTTGGAGAAGTTATTATTGGTAATTCATGTTGAATTAAAGAGTTTTAAATATATTGATTCAAACCCCTTCTCAATCTATTTTGTTCCCTTCAATTGGTATCAAAGCTAAGTTCCTTTAAAAATGTTTAACTTCTTGAGGTAGTTTTGGGATGGCACACTTAGTGGATCAAGAAGGATTGTCTTCAAACAAGGCACCACTTTTTGATGGATCCAATTATATCTTTTGGAGAGTAAGGATGGAAGTATATTTGATGGCCCTAAGATTTGAGGTTTGGAAATCAGTTGTGGATGGATACAAGATCCTTGATAGCCCCCCCAAGAGACCAGGATGGAAAGAAGGCTTGTGAGAATGATTTAAAAGCAATAAATGCTATTTTATGTGGTTTATCTAACTCTAAATTTGTAAATATCATACATTGTAGGAAAATGAAGGAAGTATGGGTTAAAATACACAATATCCATGAAGGTAATGACAAGGTCAAACAAGAAAAGCTTCAAACTCATTGAGGTCAATTTGAAAGTCTAAAAATGAAGGAAGAGGAAAAAATTGCCACATTCCTACTCTAGATTGATGAGGTTGTCAACTCTATTAGAAGCCTCAGTGAATAAATGAAAGAAGGTATGATTGTGAAAAAGGTACTTAGATCCCTTCCCTAAAATTTTGATGTAAAATTTTCATTTTTTTAAGAAGCTAAATATTTGAACACTCTAAATATGGATGAGTTACATGGAATTTTGACTACCTAGGAAATGAGAATTAAGAATGAATTTTTTTTAAGGAAAGAGGCAACATTGAAAGCATCTAAGAAGCAAGATGATCCTAATTTAGAGATGGATCATATCTAGAGGAAGCAAAATTTGTTAGAAATTTATAGAGGGGTTCCAAAAATTATAAAGGTAAGTTTCCTTTCAAATGTTTTAATTATGGTGAAGTAGGACATTTCATGGCTAAGTGTGCATATAAAGAATCTAGCAATGATGATAAGAAGTCATTTTCAAAAGGGAAAAGTTCCAAAAAAATTAGAAGAGTTTCTTTATCAATGAGGAAGGCTACTCATCTAATGATGATGACCAAGCCACTTCCAAGAATGAAGGAGAAAATGATCTTTTCATGACTATGGAAACTTCTAAAGGAGATACATAAATGAAGCTGAAAAATGATGATGATGTTGAAGTAAATATTGTGGAAGTACTACTCAACATTGGAAAGGAAATTAAAAGGATGGAGAAAAGAATTACTGAAGAAGTGAAAGTAAAATTATCTAAAAATTTTGAGACGACAGAGAAGATGGTAATTGACTTGAAGATTCAAGTGGAAGAAGCAAAGAGAATTTAAGAATCTTTGACAAAAAGACTAATAACAAGAGATAATTATTGTGAAAAACTTGGCGTAGAGATTGTATCACTAGGGAAAGATCTTGAAAAAACAAATCATTAGCTAAAGTTGAAGCTTGGGAAGAGCACTGAGATCTTGGATTAAATAACATAAATTCAAAGATCACAACATCAAAATTAGTATTGGATTTACTTATATGCAGAAGAATAAAGTGATAGATCAACCTATGAAGTCAGTTGTTAAGATTCCAAAAGAGAATGGCTTCAGAAGTTTAAATTCTGAACAAGTTGTGGAAATCAATTAAATCAAGTGGAAATCTATTTGCACCATTTTTTTACTTTAGTATTATTTGTCACAAGTGCAAAATTTTTGGAAATATTACTAGAAACTATAGAAGCAATTTCATGATTCCTACTATATCGAACACAAAAGGAAATAATTTAGAATGTTAGAATAGTGAAATAGATAAGGTTTGGAAGAAGAAACTAGAGGAGCAAACATAAGAGAAATCTATGATGGATCAGACTGCATCCCCAATAGGAGAAGAATCTATGGATCATTGATAGTGAATGCTCAATTCATATGATTGGAGATAAAAACAAGTTTATGTGTTTCAAGAAGTTTGATGGAGTTATAACTCTTGGTAACAATTCTATTGCTAAGATTATCAGTAAGGTTACTTTAAGTCTTGATGGTGGAAATACAAAAACTCATGAGGTCTTGTATGTTGAAGGATTGAAGCATAATCTTTTGAGTGTAATTAAAATGTGTGAAAAAGGGTTACATGCACTCATTCAGTGCTAGAGGTTGTGGAATTAGAAAAAATGGTACTGATGAGTTACTTGCAGAAGGAAGCAGGACTGCTAGTGATGTGTATCATCTTAGTGAGGTGAACAATTTTTTATTTTTTTTCCATACAAAGATTTAAGAGAGTTGGATTTGACATAGAAGAATGATACACATCAATTTTGATGACCTTGTGAGGATTAGCTCAAAAGGAATGGTAAGATCTAGACGCCAAAGATCAAAAAGTTTCCATCTACTAGTTATAAACCATGTCATGAGGGAAAAAAGACAAAGACCAGATTTCCTACCAAGATTTATTCTACAAAAAAGCCATTGGATTTCATTCATAAAAATCTATGTGGACCAATGAGGACAAAGAGCATTCAAGGTGACAGGAATTTTATGATGCTTATTGATGATTATTCTAGAATGAATTGGATTAATTTTCTAAAAGAAAAATCAAAATATTTTGAGAATTTTAAAGAATTTAAGGCTATGGTTGAGAATGAAACCAAAAGAAAAGTCAAGTGTATGAGATTAGATAGAGGTGGAGAGTTCACTTCTGATGGGTGTGATGAATTTTGTGAGATGCATGGGATCTAAAGACTATTTTTTTCCCTATAACTCCTTAGAAAAATGGAGTAGCTGAGAGAAAGAATTAGACTATGTAGGGGATGGCCAAAAAATGTTAAGTCAAGAAAAGTTGTCAAATGTGTATTAGAGAGAAGCGATTCAGATAATAGTTTACATTTTGAATGGAGCTCAAATTTGACCAAAGATTGTCAAAAAACCATATGAATTATGGAAAAGAAGACTGGCTTCAGTCAAATATCTTAGAATATTTTGAATAAAATGCTACATCAAGAGGGATGAAGAAAATTTGGGTAAGTTTGATTCTAGATTTGATTAAAGTATTTTTCTTGGTTATTCTATGATAAGTAAGTTATATAGATGCTATAAAAAAATATTGAAAAGGATTATGGAAAGTTCCAATGTAAGTATTGATGAAACAATATAGTCTACTAATACTTTGGATGAATAAGATAATGAAAACCTAATCTGCAGTAGTGATGAAGACCTAGAAATTGACTCAGTGAATATAGTACGTTGCAAAGACTCTGGCTAGGTATATTCATAAGAACCATTTTGAAGATCAAATAATAGGAGATAAGGATAGTGGAGTTCAAACCCATAGAAGAATTAAGAAAGAAAATGAACAAGTACACTTTTCCTTATTATACAAAATTGAACCAAGTTCTTATGTAGAGGAAAGCAAAGATAAAGGTTGCTTAGATGCCATGGAGGAAGAATTAACTTAGATTATGAAAAATGAAACTTGATAATTGGTTCTGAAACCTAAAAATAACTCATTGGTACCAAATGGGTCTTTATAAATAAGCTAAATGAAGATGGAAAAGTGATCCGAAACAAGGCCAAACTTGTATGCAAAGGATATACTCAAGTTGAGGGAATTGATTTTGAGGAGACATTTACTCTAGTAGCAAGGTTAGAAGCAATCATAATGTTTTTGTCCTTTCAACATTCAAGAATGTCAAAGTATAGCAGATAGATATCAAATCTATATTTTTTAATCTAGAATTAAAAGAGGAAGTCTACATTAAACAAATGAAAGGATTCCAATGTTCAAATAAACTGAATTTTGTGTGCAAACTGAAGAAGGATCTTTATGGAATCAAACTAGCTCCTAGAGCATGGTATTCTAGATTGGATAGATATTTGCAACAACAAGGTTTTAGGAGAGGTAGTGCAGTAGAAACTTATACATAAAAAATAAATGGTGATCAATTACTAACTATTGTTGTTTATGTTGATGACATCATCTTTGGTAATATCGATGATGCTATGTGTGAAGGGTTTTTGGATGCAATGTAGAATGAGTTTGAAATGTCAATGCTTGGTGATTTGTATTTCTTTCTTGGTTTACAAATCTCAAAATCAGACAAAGGTATATTCATTTCTCATAACAAGTACATTAAATATATGTTGAGAAAGTTTAAAATAGAAGAATGCAAACTAGTGAGTACACCTGTGGTTATGGGTGTAAATTGAATAAGGATGATGAATCTACTCTAGTAAACCAAACTTTGTATAGGTTAATGTTTGATAGTCTATTATATGTAACTACATCTAGACCATATATAATGCAAGTAGTAGGGATGGTAGGTAGATTTCAAGAAACACCTAAGTAAACTCATTTCAAGACAATAAAAATGATATTTAGATTATCTAAAAGAAAAAGTAGATTTTGGTTTGTGGTATTCTAATACTGAATTTTTCACATTAGTTGCATATATAGATGTAGATTGGACCAGAAGCATAGATGATCAAAAGAGTAAAAGTGGTGGAGCTTTCTTTCTTGGTGGTAGTCTTGTATCTTGGTTAAGAAAGAAGAAAGATTCGATATCTTTTTTCTATAGTAGAAGTGGAGTACATTGTAGAAATTTCATGTTGCACTCAGGTATTATGGATGAAGTAAAACCTGAAGGAGATGAAAATAGAGCTTGATGAACCCATTTCCATTCTTTTTTATAATACTAGTGCTATAAATGATTCCAAGAATATAGTGGTGCATTCAAGGACAAATCATATTGCAATTAAGTATTATTTTTTAAGAGAGAAGGTTGCAGACAAAGAAGTGAAGTTGGAGTATGTTGAGACTAAGGAGAAAATAGTAGACATTTTCATAAAACCTCTTCCCAAGGAGACCTTTGAGTATCTCTAGCAGAAGTTGAGAGTTGTTGCTTCCTCCTCTTGAATCAAGAGGAAGTACAAGTTGAGGGGGGTGTTGAATTCCTACTGTAATAATGCTTGGTAGTCTTGTGAAATATCTATCAGACTCTAAAGGACACAAGGGAGAGCAAAGCTCAAAATGAAAAGAGGAATGAGTCCAGAGGGATTCCAAATGTTGTGGCTCTCATATGAGTATTGTTATCCTTTTACATTGATGCAAAAAGGGGAGAAAGGAATCCAAAATGCTATATCTTTCAAAATCTCAAGAACTCTAGTTGTAACACATAGAGGGAGTTCTAGATTAAGTGTGTTGGTGTGCTAACAAAATTTTTCTTTTTACCATCAATGACAAAGAGGGAGATTGTTGAACATATATTGTCATTGATGTCAAAGGAGTAATGTAAGAATATTGGTGAGAATTAAATGTAAATACTTTTGTCATGTCTAAGCTTTTGAAATTAGGAAGTATTACTATAATGTCATGTTAGATATTTTAAGATTAAGAGGTATTGTGATTTATTGTAGAATGAAGAACACTACCTATAGTATACTTTAAATATCATCTTGTATTTATTCTAGTTATTGGAAGTAGTCTATAAGTGTTTTCAAAAGTATTATGTGGATTGCTACTCATGCACTATATTATATTGTAATAAATTTTTTTCTTTGCATTTTAATGTAGTTGAATGTTATGATCTGCAGCTTGGACCTAAAGTAAATGTACTCATGTTGTATCAGATTCTAGAGTTTCAAAGGTTAAGCTCTAGCAGACAAAAACTTATTATAATAGAGTATTTTCTGCATTGATTGGCTAACTATGAAAAACGTTTGAGTATTTACACCAAAGAAGGGAAGCATGTGCCAGTTGGAGGAAGTGTGTGAAGATAAAATAGGACCAATTTAAGATCTCAAAATGAAGTACATAACATCATCTATTATTGGTAAAAGAAATTAATTTAGGACCAACTCGCTACATGTTTCATATCAATTTAAATTTAGGTTCACCCTTAACTGACCTAGCTAATTGTGGATGATATTAAGAGGTTCTTAGCTGACATGAAATATTTTCAATGTTAACGCATTAATTTATGACTAGGATTCATTCAATGATATGTGCGTGTGTGTAATGCTATGTAATCAAAGGCTTTAATGTGAATATTCAAATGATGTAATGGGAGTTACATCCCAATCATTATGTGCCATTATTAGAAGATCATATGTTGTGTAGGAGAGTGTCTAAAGGTAGATCATATAAAGTGCAAGGTGTTTAATTAGTCTTGAAGATATGCAAATAAGATCTTTGTAATCTAGTAGGACTAGTGTCTTACTGTTAACATAAGGATTTGCACCCGAAGTTAAGCTTAAAACTTATTAAATCTTGTGCACATGGGACTATTCTTAGGCTGTGGGTATCCTATGGTGAGAATAGACCTCCAGGTTTTGGGTTGGTTCCCTTTGGATTTACTTGAAAAACTGGTTTTTAAACAAAGGTAAAGGATAGAAGGATAAATAAAATACTAAAACTGGAAAATGGTGATTCACCAAACTGAAAATGATTTGAATCTGCTTGTAAAATATCATAAGATAACTCAGTCTAAAACTAAAGGATTCACAGCTCAATCAAGTATGTCTTGCATAATTACTTCATTTGATAGGTTTCTTTGATTGAAGTTTGTTTGAAAGAAAACAATAATATTTTCATAACAAGCATTCAACAAAATGTATGAAACACAATCAATGACTTGCACTATAACATACTGAATCTAAACAAGACATTGAGAAAATAGGATTAAAAGAAGGATTTCATGGAAATCACAAAAAATTAATCCAAATACTTACACACAATACATGCACAAGACAGATCTGAGAAGGAATGACAAGCTTCTTTATTGAAAAATCTGGGATATTTGGATTACAAATCTCAAGTAATCATGAGTTACAAATTAAGAGTGATATGCCTCAGCAACCTCCAAACCAAGAACTAGAGAAAATAAGAAAGAAGAGAAGGACTTATAGAAAAGGCTCTCAAAATTCAAATTTGAATTTTGGCTCCAAGAAAAATGTGTTATCCTTCCTCTCCTCCAAACAAGGTATGCAATTGAAGATGCTCCTCTAAATATGCAAATAGAGTTGTCAAAGTGAAAACAACCTCATGGGTCGTATGCAACTAAAAACCCCTCTAAAAGAGGGTCATAACTGAATGTGAACTCCATTTTTGTGCCTCATTTTGCTCCTTGATTGAACTTCAATCAATTGGAACTCAAAACTGAGAGTGAACTCTCCATAAAGTACTCTAAAACTCCCTAATTTTGCTCCATATGTTGGCAAAAATTTCTCAACCTCCTCCAAGAATAAAGCAAAGACTTTGAATGTTCCATTTGACTCTCTTTTGAATATTATCATTTGAAATTGCATCTTAAGA
Organism: Sequoia sempervirens; assembly: GCA_007258455.2. NCBI lineage: Eukaryota > Viridiplantae > Streptophyta > Pinopsida > Cupressales > Cupressaceae > Sequoia > Sequoia sempervirens. The sequence goes on along the minus strand of VDFB02260693.1, from coordinate 193,368 downwards.
CACTTTATTTTACATTTTGAAATATCATTTAAATTAAATGATTTATGATTATCATTTAAAATAAAGATTTACAATTCTAATTAAATGCAATAATAAAGGCCTCATATTATATATTTCTTCAAAAGACATTTTATTTTGCATTTCAACATATCATTTATTTAAAAATGATTTATAATTATCACTTTTAAACAAAGATTTACATTTTTAAGTCAAATGCATAATAAAGGCTTAATTTCATCATTTTGAATAATATAAAGTATTTTATTTTGCATTTGACTAAAACCATTTACTTAAAAGTGATTATAATTATCACTTAAAAAATAAAGTTTTACATTTTTATTTTTAATGCAAAAAATAAAAAAATTATGTTATTCAACTTAACGGTGGAGCTTAGATGTTTTGAAAATTTTAAAGATTCAAAATTTTTATGATAAGGCACCTAAAATGCCATGACTCTAGCATAAGTAAAGTAAGTTTTTTTTTAAAAAACTTAGGCAAAAGATTTCCTTCCATCGTGCCTTTCTAGGGTTATTAACCCTAAAATGAATGATAGACATTCATTCATTATTTCATTTTATTATTTACTTTGTCCATCTTGTTGTTGGGAAGTGCCACCATGCTCAAACCCTTGGCTGAGTTTTGAAAGCAAAAATCTTTGTGTCTGTATGCCATTGTTGAGAAGTTCAGGTTCAAGCTTTAGCTGTAATCCCCTGTGTTGAAGCCATTTTTACAAAATCTTGGAGATTTGAAGCAAAATTTTGTGGTAAGCTTGTGTTTGCATAGATCTGAAAGTCTCTTTTATTTGAAAAAAACTTTGAAAGCTTTTAAAAGTCCTCAAGCCGCGACTTATGAGCAAGTTTTTCTGATAATTTCTCTTTCATTTTCATCTGTTACCTCTATACATTCAATGTTGCCATGAATAACTTCATTCAAGATGTATATTTTTCTTTCCTTTTTATTTCGTAGCATTTTATTTGAAAAATCTCGTACAGGAATAACCTTCATTTTTTGTTAGAAATCCCTCAAGGTTCTTTCATTATAGTAAAAATAAAATTCTTGGTTTTCTATTTTCATACTAGCGAAGATTTTTTTGTCTCTTGTACTCTTTATTTCCTATAACTTGGAAGCAAAATGGGCTCAAAATAGAGTCATCTTTGTACTCTTTATTCCTGTAGCTTCATCATTCAAATATAATGTTTATTATGAATGTGCTAGATGTCCCATTTATTGCAATCAAAGATAACTAGCACACTTGATGCTCCATTATTGCAATGTGTAGGTTACTCCTCAAAGTGATTGTCACATTCAATGCCTGCTCCATGACCATTTTTGTAGATGGAAACCATTCATTTCTACACATCTGGGTATTTGATTTGTTTCAGCTGCCATGTGTATTTTCATGAAAAAAGGAAAAACTTCCAGGCCATGGCATAAAGCTGCTTTTTTTTTTTGTGGATATCATTTGGGTTACTTGATGTAAAATTTGAAAATGAAATTCCTCTTTCTCTTTGTATCTTCTTCTTTTTCCAGAAGACCTAGATAGCTTGAATGCAAAAAGGATTAAAGCACTCTCCTATATTGTTGCATATTCCATTTTCACTGTATATTTGATATCAAACAACAAAGATTATGTAGATGAAATAATGTTGTTTTGACAATGATCTCCATTAATATTACTTTACTGGTACTTGGCTCTGCTCTTTATAGTTGTAGTTGCACTGTTGCTTAATATCTGGTGATACTGTCCCATAATATATGATTAGAAACATTGATATTGCTACTCACTATTTGCCTTTTTCTTTGGAGCCTCTATTGCTTATTCATAAACAGTTGTCCTCCATCACTGTGCATTTATATTCATATTACAGAGGCTCTATAAATGATGCATTATGCAGTTTCTTTCAAAAAGATTATTTAAACAGAACAAGCATAAAAATTTCTTGGCAAAAGTATGAAATCACTTTGTTGTTCTTAAATGTAAGCAATGCTCATTGCAATTGCTGTTGATGTTCTACTTTTTGTGATCTTCTTTGTAATCCTCTTGTATAAAAAACATTGCTTACAAGCTTTTATGTTTATGATGACTCAACATTGTTATTATTCATGATACTGTAATTTCTATTGATACTAATTTGTTGGTAAATGACTTGTTCCCCTCGTTTGTATCAATAAATCAGTAATGAAAAAACATATACACTTAGAACATACATAAAAGGTTGTGTACAAATTATGATGAAGTAATCATTTCTTTCACATGAAGTTGTTTTCTGATACTTCTACAAAACACTATACTGATTTTATGATATTTACCTTGCTTATATCACTGTTATCCTTAACTTCTTAGCTACTTGAAAAGATGCTTCATGAATTTTCCATGTATGCCTGTTCACTATCATTGAGTAGTTTGATACAAACTTAAACACTGCATTTCCCTCATGATGAATTCATTGTATAAATTTTAAATGAGTTGGGCTCCACCCTTGTGGGAGCCACATTAAAACCCCACTTGTGTCGTAATTCAATAACCAACAACATTACATTTCCTATTTTGCACATGAAACAAACCAATTAGAAAAATAGTAGATTCAATGGTTCCTTTTGATGTTCTCCTTCTTTCAAAGTTAATTATTTGGTGAATGCCTGATAAGATGTAAATTTCATTTCTGTAGGTAATGTAGGGATAAGGTAGAATGTGATTCCTCATTGCTCTAACACCACCCCTCACAATTTTGTAGGTAGGCCTTGGAGCTGGAGTTGAACTTGACACTGAAGCTAAAACATGATCAACCTGATTGCGACAATGATTCGTCATTCCAGGAAATGATGAATCACCTTCTCACTCTATTCTTACATTATTTTCAATTGTGTGATCTACATTTCACTTGTATTCAAAATTTGATTAAGAAATCAAATTAGGCTGCTCCCACGGCCTATGTGGGATTACAAAATATTTTCCTCAATAAATCAAGTGTTCAAAATATGTAATGGTTTATGTATCTTCTGAGTTCATCTCGATTACATAATCTAAAACAATGAAATTGCAATTGTTTTAAACACATGTTTTGTAATCACAAATGAATTATTTCTTGCATTCTTGTTCTTATATCTACAATACCTTTCTGATAATCAATAGTAACGATCACTGTATAATGAATAATTCAGCTTGAATATTTTTTTCTCTGAATGAAATTTGTTTAGCATTTGCTTTGTTAGGATTGTTCAATCATTTTTATTTGAACTGTTTGAATGATTTTGACAAACCAAACCTAAAAAATCCTTTATTCTAAAAACAAAACTCATTGGATAACCTTATACCAAAATTTTTTTACTCTAGCAAATAATTCCCCCTAAACTTCATTAATTTATACGAAAAGCAAAAATTAATAGAATTTCTAGCGACCTCTTAGGGGTGTTTTCCTACTAAACAAAATAGGCCAATTTCCTTCTTTATCTATTGGGCATGGAGTCCACTTCAACTTCTCTCAGACTCATAAAATTTTATAGAATTGACTTTTTCTGCTATAACTGCTTGTAACTTTGTTGTTATTAGTTACAGTTCCATGGGGCATATACTTGTTGTTGATGACATTGAAGTTCTATTCCATGTTATGAATAGGAAGTATTTATCTCATTGAAATATAGCTAGTAACATCAGATTTAAAGCTTATATTCCCTCCCAACAAAACTCAAAGTAAACTATCAATTGTGCATAATAGCACTTAGAGGAAACTTCAGATGCAACTAATCTATGTGTAGAAGCATGTATTGAACATCTAGAACCTACTGAAATATGTATAGATTAGATCCTACCTCAAAAGAAATGCTTGAGGTGAATCCAATTCACTGGGATTGGCTCCACTTCACCATCCAACTTAGACAACTGGAAGACATTATGCTATTTCTTTTCAGTAATGATGTATGGCCCAGTCCAAAATGCATCAAACTTGTAGTGCTTTCCAGGTTTGTTTTTCAGTTCATCCCATCTTAGAACTATGTCTCCCTCCTAGAAAACTCTTGGAGATGCTCTTTTATAAAATGATCTTTTCATTTGAGCCTGATGTTGCTCAATCTTTTTCATTGCTTCAGCTCTAACTTCTTCAAGTTTGATCAACTGAGCCAATCTTGCTGTCATAGGATCCTCTTCAATCATATCAAACTGATTCACCAGATCAAGAGCTGGGAGCTCAAGTGATATAGGTAGCCTTGCCTCTTTTCCATACACAAGCATGTATGGTGAAAATCCTGTTGATCTTTTTAACGTAATTTTGTTAGCCCACAAAGCTGATTTCAGCTTGGTATGCCAGGCTCTCTGATTACCTTCCATATTTCTCTTGATGATCCTCAAAAGGTTCTTATTAGTGGACTCAGCTTGTCGATTGCCTTGAGGATAATAATTAGAAGATGTATTTAAATAAACACCATTTTTAACAACCCACTCAGATATCTTAGTTCCTATGAAAGCAAGTGCATTATCTAAAACAATAGATTCAGGAACTCCAAACCTGGTTATCAGCTCTTCATAGAAGTTCAGAACAACTATCTCATTTTCCTCTTTGAGTGCCACAACTTTAGTCCACTTTGAAAAATAATTAGTGGCTATGAGCACCCACTTGTGGCTTGCACTTTATGGTGGGTTTATGACCCCAATGAAATCTAAGCCCCACTTAATAAAGGGTTGTTCAACTTTAACTGGATACAATGGAAGATCTGCTAACTTTTCTTTTCCTGCAAATATGGCACATTCTTTGCACTTCCTTACCCAAGAATGAGCATCTTTGAATATAGTAGGCCAGTAATAGCCTCCTTTCATTATCTTTAGAGTTGTAGCTCTTGGAGAGAAGTGACCACCATTTGGTCCTTCATGAAACTCATGTAATAATTTGTCAATCTAATCTGCTTCAATACATCTAAGTAGTACACCATGAAAATCTTTTCGAAACAACAAACTATTTAAAATAACATAAGGTATTGAATGTAATCTAAAGTACCTTCTTTTAGATTTATTCAAACTAGGAGGACACTCACCAATTAATAAGAAATGTGACATTTCTTTCACCCAACCTATAGAAGTTACAGGTGCAGCAATTATTTCCTCATCCTAATGATCTAAAACAACAGTTTCTTCTTCTTCTATGTTGCTATCATTATTCTCTATAATTTGTTCACAGAAACCTTTGCCTCTTATCAGCTTGGTAACCTTGATTTCAAGGTCATATTCTATTACCTTAGTCACCCAACCAACTCTTTTGCTATTCAGATCTTTATTCAGCAAAAATTCCTTGACTGAAGGGTGAGCAACCAACAATTTAATTCTGTTATTAGACAACATATGTCTGAATTTCTTCAAACTCCTCATAACAGCTAAGACATGTTTTTCAACAAAGGAATAGTTAAGTTCACAGTCTTTAAGACTTTGACTGAAGAAAGCTATGGGCTGCTCTAACTTTTGATCATTTTCCTGAACTAGCATGGCTGCAATATTATCAATATTACCATATGCATACATAATGAAATCCTTTGAGAAATTAGGATTCAACAAAGTAGGAGCAACTACAAGTGCTTCTTTGATAAGCTGAAAACTCCTCTTTCCTTCTTTAGTCCAACTAAAAGAAACATTCTTTTTTAACATTGAAGTCAAAGGCACTAATAATTCAACAACATCTAGAATGAATCTTCTTAGAAAGTTGATTCTACCCAAGAAACTTTGAAGACCTTTTTTGTGTGCTGGTAAAGGAAGAGAAAGGATTGCACTTACTCTCTCTGGATCTATCGAAATACCATGTTTTGATACAATGTATCCAAGCAATTTACCTTCATGAACAACAAACACAAATTTCTTTGTGTTGAGAGAGACACTAAACTCTCTACATCTTTCAAAAATATTTCTCAAGTGATCAAAGTGTTCATTTGAATTCTTTGAAAAAATAGTTGTCATCCAAATAAACTAACACTATCTCATACATCAAACCTCTGAAATCCATATCTATAGCTTTCTGAAAAGTAGCTCCAACATTAGATAAACCAAATGGCATCCTCTTGTAAGATATTGTACCCCATTTGGTTGTAAAAGTTGTCTTAAACTGATCTTCTTCCTTAACCAGGATCTGATTATATCTTGAAAAACCATCTAATAAAGAGAATCTTTCAGAACCAGAAATAACTTGAAGGATCTGTTCCATGGAAGGCAAAGGATGACGATCTTTTAGGGAAGTTCTATTAAGATCTCTAAAATCAACACAAAGTCTGATTTCACCACTTTTATTTCTGACAGGTACCAGATTGGATACCTAAGAGGTATGCTTAATTGGATAAATGATACCACTCTCAATGATTTTATTCAACTCTTTGACCATGAGGGGCTCAAGCTTGGGATTGAGTGGCCTATATTTTTGTCTCACAGGCTTGGCATTTGGCTCAAGTTCAATTGTATGCTGGGTAATAGAAGGATCAAAACCTTTCAGATCTGATTATTCCCATCCAAAGACATCACTGAATTCTTGACATAATAAAATAAAAGCATGCCTTTCTTCTAAAGTGCATACCTTACCAAGCTTTAAAAGCTTGTCTTTGAAGATCTCAACACCTTCATAATGATCTTCTTTAATCTACAAACTGGGTTTCTCCTTTTTGGCTTGATCATCTGTATTGAAAATGGACTCCAAAGTAACCAAGCCTTTGGGAAGTTTGTTGGTTTTCAGCTATATGATCTGATCTTCATACTGCTGTTTGAGTTTCTCTTGATTATCATTGGAAAAATCAGCTTCTTCTCTCAGGAAATTGATGATCTGCTGGTCACTATCAAAAAGTTGCCAATGTTCATTATTGTTAGGAATTATGACCTAACAATAACTTTTACATACTGCTATTCTCTTGAATTACTGATATCATTTGGGATATCATTCTGAGCACCTATGGCTACTAGCCTATCAACATGATTATTTTTAATTCTGGGAATTGACAGCAAATTAAATGCTTGAAAATCTTCAATGAGATCCCATACTATATGCTTATAAGACTTGAGGAGATCATTTTTAGTAGTATGAATACCTCTAACTTGATTAAAAATCAGTTCAATGTCACCAAAGACTTGTAAACAATAAATACCTCTATTTTTTTCCCATTGGAGACCATGAATCAGAGCTTCATACTCAGCTATATTATTGGTGCAGCTAAATGTGTACCTGAATGCAGAATACTATTTCTCACCAGCTAGAGAAATAAGCATGCAACCACCTCCAACACCATTTCTACTCCTTGAACCATCAAATAATAGCTTCCAAACTTCATTTGTTTGCTGATTTGACTTCTCTTCAATACTTTTTTCCAGATTAGGCATAGCAGAATTAGATTCATCCATCATATAAATTCCAAAATTTACCTCTTCAAGTTGTTCATTTGAAGAACTCTGATCATTTTCTATTACCCAATCGTCCAATAGAATATCTAGAATGTCTTCTATCTAAGTAGTAGTCTCATTGGTTGCACTAATGTCTTCTTGATCAAACAAAGAACAATTTACAGCAACTGTTGCATTAACAACACCTAGATTATATGGCTCAATATGATTTTTAGCAACAGGTTTTGACTTGATAGTGACTTTGGTTCCATACCTAGTCCTAAATAACATATGAGACCAATCAGAGGACAAGTATCCTCCAATATTAGCTATGAAATCATGGGATAAATAGATTGCAAAGTATGGAGGTAACTCTATAACATAAACATCCTGAGGTATTGAAAAGTTTGGACATGCGTGCAATGTAAGACTTAGATTCTTAATAACTCCCATTTTTTTAACAACAATACCATCTAGTTGAACTATCCCTTTTTCTAATGGCTCAAACTTTATTCCCAACTTGTCTACAATTTGCTTGGGCATTACAGAACTGCTGGCCCCAAAGTCAATCATGCAGTTATGAACTAAATGCTGACCAACAAATAATGAAACATAGAAAGGGGGTAGTTTTACCTTGGTAGGTTGTTCTTTATTTTCAGGTAAGTCATTAGTAAGCACAACCTTAGTAGGTTGCTGATCAAATACATCATTAGATAGAGAAAACTTTGATAGAGCTTCATGTAAGAGATCCTTTTTCCTAGGAAGAGCTAATGAATCCCACATTGAAACACTAACATTAGTCTTCTTCATATGCTCTAAAATATTAAAATTACCAGCACTAACCTTCTGCTATCCTTTAAGAACAACATTTTTTTGGACTTGTGCTAATTGGCCTTGAACTCCAGGCTGATCTTTTCCAACCTCAGATAGTGTTCTTGGTAAAACTTGACCATTCTGTGTAGCAAAAGATTTATCTTGTCCTTCTGAACTTGTAGAAGGCTAGTTTCTGTCTCCATCAGTCTACTACCCCAAATCAACAACCCTTTTCTTACTTCTTGTGTTAGCTGCTATAGGGTTACTTGATTGATTATGATCATTATTGACCCCACAAAACTCCTCACCTTGCCAGTTCATAAAAGTAACATCTAGATTCCCCTATTCTGCATGAGTGGAGTGTTGATCATGAGCCTCCTGTGATGAATTCTTTGGAATAGCAACACTACTTTGTACCATTAGTGCTTGATTAAGAATTCCATTAGAACATGTAGACTGGTTATGTGGCTGATTACATGGAAAACACCATTCGTAATCAACAACCATGTTGTTTTGTACAGGTACTACCTCCTTAGATGAGCTAGGAGCACTGGGGTTGTAAGGCTGGAAAGGCCTTTGATTGAAATTCCTCCTTTGAATCTGAGGATTAGACTAATACAAAGTTTGTTAAGGAGCTTGGTATGGTGGGTGATTTTGCTGCTTTTTGATATTAACCAACTCATTACCAAAGGTCTATAAGGTCTTTTGAATATTCTGATTTTGCTCTTTTATGCTAACTAGTTCCTGAAACTGGTTAGGAACAGCATGCTCTTGAGCTACTACTTGTGAATTAAAGGCTGGAAATGCAGGAACAACAACTACAATAGGTGGAAAAATTGGGATAATTGGTTGTATGTTAGCAAAATAAGGCATAGGAGGCCTAGGGGCTAGCTTTCCAGCTTGAATTAAATTATTTTCTTCCCTAACAACAATATCAAATGCTGCTAGTAATGTATCTCCCAAAGACTGAATCAAAAGTGCAATTTCACTATTTAATGCTTTTAAGTAATACAAAAAAGCATGATCATTTGATGGCTTTACTGTGGCTAGAATTCGATTCTAGGTCTTTATGAACTGATAGCTTAAGTCCATCAAAATTTCATGTGGTGCTCTCTTGATGGTAGTAAGTTGCTCCACCAATGAAAGATGGTTTGATTTATCTTCAAACTGTTTGTTTAGCTTCTCTCCAAGCTGATCCCATTTTGTAATTGAATTCACTGGTAACCCTTTGAACCACTGAAATGATTTACCCTTGAAAGAGGCTTCCAAGAGCCTTACTGCAATATCTTGCTTAGTTATATGATGTAAAACACACAACAAAGCCACATCTCGAATATGTTCAATGGATGTTGTGTGATCTTCACCAGTGAAGAAAGGTAAGCTTTTAAGGGCTACAGCTGGAATATCATTATACTGGGCCAAATTCAAGGGGCTTCCTTGATCAAATGAAACAAAAGGTTGATTCCTAGGTGGAGGATGAGCCATATTGATGATTAATGGAGAACTAATATCACTAGTTGAACCACTGGAAATAATAGAATTAGTAGAAATTTGAACTGCAGAACTTACAAATAGTGGATTGTTGAAGGACAAAACAAGGCTTGTTGTTGTCCTAACAATTCTGGTACTTCTTGCTGGTAGTTCTGAATGTTCTATAGACTCTTCTCTTGATCTTCTTTGATAACTTCTCATATGCTTCCTCATTGAATACTGCTGAAACCAAGATCTGGAGTCGCCAAGTGTGATTTTTTTCTTTTTGAAGGCTGAAAACTATTGCTCACACTGTTACATCAGCAAACTAAGCTCCTTTTGAACTGATAAAACAATTCAACATCCCACCGGGCATGCCAAAATTGTTAACACAAGGATTTGCACCTGAAGTTAAGCTTAAAACTTATTAAATCCTGTGCACATGGGACTATTCTTAGGCTGTGGGTATCCTATGGTGAGAATAGACCTCCAGGTTTTGGGTTGGTTCCCTTTGGATTTACTTGAAAAACTAGTTTTTAAACAAAGGTAAAGGATAGAAGGATAAAGAAAATACTAAAACTGGAAAATGGTGATTCACCAAATTGAAAATGATTTAAATTTGCTTTTAAAATCTCATAAGATAACTCAATCTGAAACTAAAGGATTCATAGCTCAATCAAGTACATCTTACATAATTACTTCATTTGATAGGTTTCTATGATTGAAATTTGTTTGAAAGAAAACAATAATGTTTTAATAACAAGCATTCAACAAAATGTATGAAACAAAATCAATGACCTACACTATAACATACTGAATCTAAACAAGACATTGAGGCAATAGGATTAAAAGAAGGATTTCATGGAAATCACAAAAAATTAATCCAAATACTTACACACAATACATGCACAAGACAGATCTGAGAAGGAATGACAAGCTTCTTTATTGAAAAATCTGGGATATTTGCATTACAAATCTCAAGTAATCATGAGTTACAAAGTAAGAGTGATATGCCTCAGCAACCTCCAAACCAAGAACTAGAGAAAATAAGAAAGAAGAGGACTTATAGAAAAGGCTCTCAAAATTCAAATTTGAATTTTGGCTCCAAGAAAAATGTGTTGTCCTTCCTCTCCTCCAAACAAGGTTTGCAACTAAAGATGCTCCTCTAAATATGCAAATAGAGTTGTCAAAGTGAAAACAACCTCATGGGTCGTATGCAACTGAAAACCCCTCTAAAAGAGGGTCTTAACTGAATGTGAACTCTAGTTTTGTGCCTCATTTTGCTCCTTGATTGAACATCAATCAATTGGAACTCAAAACTGAGATTGAACTCGCCATAAAGTACTCCAAAACTCCCTAATTTTGCTCCATATGTTGGCAAAACTTTCTCAACCTCCTCCAAGAATAAAGCAAAGACTTTAAATGTTCCATTTGACTCTCTTTTGAATATTATCATTTGAAATTGCATCTTAAGACACTTTATTTTACATTTTGAAATATCATTTTAATTAAATGATTTATGATTATCATTTAAAATAAAGATTTACAATTCTAATTAAATGCAATAATAAAGGCCTCATATTATATATTTCTTCAAAAGACATTTTATTTTGCATTTCAACATATCATTTATTTAAAAATGATTTATAATTATCACTTTTAAACAAAGATTTACATTTTTAAGTCAAATGCATAATAAAGGCTTAATTTCATCATTTTGAATAATATAAAGTATTTTATTTTGCATTTGACTAAAACCATATACTTAAAAGTGATTATAATTATCACTTAAAAATAAAGTTTTACATTTTTATTTTTAATGCAAAAAATAAAAACTTTATGTTATTCAACTTAACGGTGGAGCTTAAATGTTTTGAAAATTTTAAAGATTCAAAAATTTTATGATAAGGCATCTAACATGCCATGACTCCAGCATAAGTAAAGTAAGTTTTAAAAAATAAAAACTTAGGCAAAAGATTTCCTTCCATCATGTCTTTCTAGGGGTTATTAACCCTAAAATGAATGATAGACATTCATTCATTATTTCATTTTATTATTTACTTTGTCCATCTTGCTGTTGCGAGGCGCCGCCATGCTCAAACCCTTGGCTGAGTTTTGAAAGAAAAAATATTTGTCTCTATATGCCATTGTTGAGAAGTTCAGGTTCAAGCTTTAGCTAGAATCCTCTATGTTGAAACCATTTTTACAAAATCTTGGAGATTTGAAGCAAAATTCTATGGTAAGCTTGTGTTTGCATAGATCTGAAAGTCTCTTTTATTTGAATTTTTTTTTGAAAGCTTTTAAAAGTCGTCAGGCCGCGACTTATGAGCAAGTTTTTCTAATAATTTCTATTTCATTTTCATTTGTTATCTCTGTACATTCAATGCTGCCATAAATAACTTCATTCAAGCTGTATATTTTTCTTTCCTTTTGATTTCGTAGCATTTTATTTGAAAAAATTTCTACAGGCACAACCTTCATTTTTTGTTAGAAATCCCTCAAGGCTCTTTAATTATAGTAAAAATAAAATTCTTGGTTTTCTATTTTCATACTGGCGAAGATTTTTTTTCTCTTGTACTCTTTATTTCCTATAACTTGGAAGCAAAATGGGCTCAAAATAGAGTCACCTCTGTACTCTTTATTCATGTAGCTTCATCATTCAGACATAATGTTTATTATGAATGCGCTAGTTGTCCCATTTATTGCAATCAAAGATAACTAGCACACTTGATGCTCCATTATTGCAATGTGTAGGTTACTCCTCAAAGTGATTGTCACAATCAATGCTTGCTCTGTGACCATTGTTGTAGATGGCAGCTATTCATTTCTACACATCTGGGTATTTGATTTGTTTTAGCTACCATGTGTATTTTCATGAAACAAGGAAAAACTTCCAGGCCATGGCATAAAGCTGCTTTTTTTTTTTGTGGATATCATTTGGGTTACTTGATGTAAAATTTGAAAATGAAATTCCCCTTTCTCTTTGTATCTTCTTCTTTTTCTAGAAGACCTAGATAGCTTGAATGCAAAAAGGATTAAAGCACTCTCCTATATTGTTGCATGTTCCATTTTCACAATATATTTGATATCAAACAACAAAGATTATGTAGATGAAATAATGTTGTTTTGACAATGATCTCCATTAATATTACTTTACTGGTACTTGGCTCTGCTCTTTATAGCTATAGTTGCATTGTTGCTTAGTATCTGGTGATAATGTCCCATAATATATGATTAGAAACATTTATATTGCTGCTCACTATTTGCCTTTTTCTTTGGAGCCTCTATTGCTTATTCATAAACAGTTGTCCTCCATCACTGTGCATTTATATTCATATTACAGAGGCTCTATAAATGATGCATTATGCAGTTTCTTTCAAAAAGATTATTTAAACAGAACAAGCATAAAACTTTCTTGGCAAAAGTATGAAATCACTTTGTTGTTCTTAAATGTAAGCAATGCTCATTGCAATTGCTGTTGATGTTCTACTTTTTGTGATCTTCTTTGTAATCCTCTTGTATAAAAAACATTGCTTACAAGCTTTTATGTTTATGATGACTCAACATTGTTATTATTCATGATACTGTAATTTCTATTGATACTAATTTGTTGGTAAATGACTTGTTCCCCTCGTTTGTATCAATAAATCAGTAATGAAAAAACATATACACTTAGAACATACATAAAAGGTTGTGTACAAATTATGATGAAGTAATCATTTCTTTCACATGAAGTTGTTTTCTGATACTTCTACAAAACACTATACTGATTTTATGATATTTACCTTGCTTATATCACTGTTATCCTTAACTTCTTAGCTACTTGAAAAGATGCTTCATGAATTTTCCATGTATGCTTGTTCACTATCATTGAGTAGTTTGATACAAACTTAAACACTGCATTTCCCTCATGATGAATTCACTATATAACTTTTAAATGAGTTGGGCTCCACCCTTGTGGGAGCCACATTTAACCCCACTTGTGTCGTAATTCAATAACCAACAACATTACATTTCCTATTTCTACACATGAAACAAACCAGTTAGCAAAATAGTAGATTCAATGGTTCCTTTTGATGTTCTCCTTCTTTCAAAGTTAATTATCTGGTGAATGCCTGATAAGATGTAAATTTCATTTCTATTGGTAATGTAGGGATAAGGTAGAATGTGATTCCTCATTGCTCTAACACCACCCCTCACAATTTTGCAGGTAGACCTTGGAGTTGGAGTTGAACCTGACACTGAAGCTAAAACATGATCAACCTGACTGCAACAATGATTCGTCATTCCAGGCAATGACGAATCACCTTCTCACTCTATTCTTACATTATTTTCAATTGTGTGATCTACATTTCACTTGTATTCAACATTTGATTAAGAAATCAAATTAGGCTACTCCCATGACTTGTGTGGGATTACATAATATTTTCCTCAATAAATCAATTGTTCAAAATATGTAATGGTTTATGTATCTTTTGAGTTCATCTCAATTACATAATCTGAAACAATGAAATTGGAATTGTTTTAAACGCATGTTCTGTAATCACAAATGAATGATTTCTTTCATTTTTGTTCTTATATCTGCAATTCCTTTCTGATAATCAGTAGTAACGATCACTTTATAATGAATAATTCAACTTGAATATTTTGTTCTCTGAATGAAATTTGTTTAGCATTTGCTTTGTTAGGATTGTTCAATCATTTTGATTTGAACTGTTTGAATGATTTTGACAAACCAAACCTAAACACTCCTTTATTCTATTTTTTTTTTTCATTGGATAACCTGACACCAAAAATTTTTTACTCCAGCAAATAATTCCCCCTAAACTTTATTAATTTATGCGGGAAGCAAAAATTAATAACACTTACCTATTGAGTTGGTGCTTAGTTGTGGTTCTTAGGGATTGGTGTCTCTCATAGGTTGGTTCCTACATACATAATTAGGGACATGTGTCTTTGGTAGGTTGGTTCCTACTTCATTATTGTAAGTTATTCATTATTTCTATGAGGCTAGATTTGGATAGTAGCTCCAAGAAAAACTTCTCACTTTGTTTTTTCCCATTTTGGGTTTCCATGTATATCTAGTGTTCTTTGTGTGAATGTGTGCATCAATGTTGCTTGATTAATACTTGTTTCTTTGATGTTTTGAGATTCATGTTTCGAGAAGTTATTAATGGTAATTCATGTTGAATTAAAGAGTTTTAAATATATCGATTCATCCCACCCCTTAGTATATTGTGTGCCTTTTAATTTAAACTAGAATGCAATATTTATTAGCATCCTAGAGAAACACACAAATCTAAAAATATATTTCACTATTGAGTAAATGTTAATTGGTCATCATCTAGCAAGCTATTCTACACACATGACATCCACATAACATTTTTCTCTAGATCTTGTGATTGCAATTCCAACCATTACTACTTGAGAAGTTAATTAGTTAGGAATATGAAATATTTCATCTTCTTATTTTAAATTGTAATCATATAATATTCAAGAAGTCATTTTATTCTCAAGAAAACTAATGTTGGAGATCAGACATAATGTTAAAAATCTAGTTTGATATATTCACCTCTTTTTAATTACAAGGATTCTCATTTTTAGCCTTACTATAGTTTATGTTTTGTTGTGAATATTATATAACCTGAATTTTTAATAAGTTAAGGTTCTCCCTGTAGTGTCAAAAATTGTCACCTTTGAAAATTTCACACTATTTTTTGTTCCCCCTTAAATTATTGAGCCTAATTAAGCCCCTAATTTCCTAAATTATATATTATGAGGCCTATTTTTACCATTTTCTAACAAGTTGCAAGCATGGAACAAATTCATTTATTTAATTTTTTTCCCCCAACACCTTATTTAGGGCTAGTTTTGGGATGCCCTTGGGTGTCTAAGTCCCCCTATTTTTACAAAATCCAAATTTGAGTATGTCGATGTCGACATTTTAACATTTGAAATACAAATTGTAAATGTCAACTAACATGATTTAATTTTTGGAAAATTATAATAACTGCATATAAATACCTAGTTATTGTATCATTTGAACATTGATAAGAAAGAGGTGAGAGTCAAGAGCAAGTTGAGAGCAACATCTTAGTGATTTATTGTAGAAATTCAAGATCTAAGCATCATGTAAAATATTATGTGAGTTTATGTGTGTTCATGTCATCATTGTTTTGTGAAGGCTAACCCTTTTGTATGTCTCCAAGTAATTCAAGCAAGCAAGATCCAAGAGCTTGAGGTGATGTGCATGACTTCGGTCCTTCAAGGAAGCCATTGAAGGGTGGTGAGTTGTAGCACTCAATGGATTCATCATTCCTTCCTATCATTTATCATTTTCTATCATTGACATTACCATTGTGGAAGTGGAAACACTAAAATTTGGGTTTGACTAAGAAAATCCGGGCTAAATGGCACAAAATTTATTCTCTTTGAATGTACATATTTTAGGTTTGGAGAGGATTGAAGGAATTTTCAAGATCATTTATTCATTGTTGCATTCATAACCCTACACCTTTTCAACTCAAGGAAACTCACCTAGTTTACAAGCAAAATTAAGGATCTTAGATCTGACATTAGAGGATTGAAATTTTTTTTTAGAAAAGGCTTACAAAGAGCTAGAAACCATTGAATAATTATTTCCTCATATTAATATCAACACAAAACTTTTAGGACAGGCACACAAAACTCTTCCCTTCCTAAATCTTCTTGCAAATCTTTGTTACAATCTGTCAATCATCAGAAGCTTGTATTTTTTATATTAGGGCGCATAGTTTAATTAGGTTAATCAAGTAAATTCAATTCCAATCCATTCCAAGACTCAAAAGGATGAAAATGCATGTCTGATTGGATCACCTTTATGGTTGAAATTCAATCTAATCACTTTATTGATTTGCATCCTAACGTACCCTTGAAAAAGGAGGAAATTAACCCTAGGTTCTATACATTAAACTTAGGGTTCCCTTTTTCTTTGTTATATTTTGGTGAACCTGACATTTTGACATCATAAACCTTCTGAAATCTAAAGTAATTCAACCCTAGATCTAGGTTTAGCATTGCATTGTTTTGCATTATTCATTTAGGGTTTCATTTTTGAATCATAAAAGACATAATTGTTTTTAAAAAATCACCTCATATTGCATCATAGGTTGTAATTGGATTAATTTTAGTTATTTAGGTTAGATCTACATTCAAAATTTTACACAATTGTCTCCTTTTTTTCAAACATTGTTACACATTTGAATTTGAGTGACATTGTCTTAAATTGAGCGAATTATAGAGAAATGTTGACTTTCAGACTTGTTTGCACATAAACACAATACCCCTAAGAAATATAATAAACATTCAAGCTTTCAATTTTCACCTACCCTATCAAGGATAGAGATTCCATTGGGTGCCATTTCCCTCCTATTGGTAGCTCAACAAAAATTTGCATAATTCTCTATCTTTGTGTCTTCAGTCTATTTCTACTTGTAGATCTTTGATTTGGAACTCTTAACTACATGTATTTAAGCATCTTTCATATAGCTCAAAAAGTGAAAAAAAGTGCATTGTTTCTAGTTTTAAAATTGCATCAAAATCATCATTTTCAAACTTCTGCATCTTAGAATCGATCAATTGCGCCATATTAGATCTAGGAATTACATTCAAACTTGTCATTTATTGTTAAAAAAACCTTCAAAATTGTTGCACACTTTTATTTTGAACCTCATTGGAATAAATTGATCAAATTTTTGAAACATATTCATTTTTAGACTTGTCTACAACCAGACCCAAAATCCTTAAGGAGTATCACACATGGTCAAACTTTGGATTTTCAAAAGCCTCGTCTAGGACATAGTCACCCTTGGGAACCTCTATTCTTCTACACTTGCATCAACAAAATTTTACCCATACCTCTATCTTTGACTTATCAATTTGTTTTTGCTTGTTGATCTCTAATTTGAAATTCTAAAAAGGTGTTGTTGCATGTGAAAGGAAGGTGTCATTTTTCTTAATTGGTTGCAAATTTGGGAAAAAAAAATTCATTTCAATGTTGGAAATTATCATATCTATAGGAAAAATATTTACGTCATGTTCTCATTGAAAAAATCTCATGGTATCATAATTCATGTTCTATTGTCAGATCTTATTAAATATTTTAAAGAATTTTATTTACACACATGTCACAATGAGTTTATTCACCTATTTTGTTGTTTTTCATTTATCCCTCTCCCACTATCTCTCCTATGTGTGAGGTTAGCTTGGTGAAAGAGAATATAATATTTAATAATCATAACAATCATTTTTATTCTTCTCTTAACACCTTGCCTACTTGGGAAGAAGGTATCTTGGTGTTAGAAGATCCAATCATTGAACATCATGAGAATCTTGTTTGTTTGTCTCCCCTACCTCTCCTACTTGGGAAGATATTGTGGCACAAGAGGATGAAATAATTGATACATTTATGGATTTCATAGATGAAGATGCTAATGTGACATTAGATGACCCCTTGATAGAAGATCATCAATAAGAAGTCAAATCCTTTGAGGTTATGAATGCACAATGGGCTATTAGAACTCCTTTGATTATTGGACCTCCTAAAACTCCTTTTTGACCTCCTAAAATTCCTCTAATTATTGGACCTCCTAATTCATCTCTCATTATAGGACCTCCCAAACCTCATGGCCATATCCCAAGCTTTGCAAAACAACTTACTAGTAATCATGTGTCACAAAAACCAAGTTATCATAATGTAGCTCACACATATAACACTAGAAATAATAAGCAACCAAAACAAACTCCAACATCCATTCCATTGCCTCAACTATACCTCCCACCCACACCTAACATTTTGCAATGTAGTGTTAAAGAATTTGATCTTATTGAGAAACTTCATAACACTCTTGCTAATATTTCTTTGTGGGATTTGATTCAAACAACACTTTTTTTATCATGGCATGCTTCACAATTCTTTGAAAAAAGTTGTGGTCCCTCCTAGTATGTAACCAAATGATGTGGTAGCTTTGATTAAGAATATGAATTCACCCAGTATGGAAATTATCTTTCGTCAAAGTGAATCATCTCCCTCAGAAACACAAAAGAAAATGAGGCTTTGATGGTAATGGTTGTTATTAATAAGGTTGGAATTAGGTGTAACCTTATTGATAATGGTTTGGGGCTTAATGTTTTTTATTGTGAACCTTTTGGATAGAATTGGATACAATAAGACTAAAACTCAACCAGTTGATTTGTCTATTTGAGGTTTTGATTATATGAGAAAACAACTGCTCGATGTGATAATGTTACCTATTAAAGTTGGTAAGGTTGTGTTGCAAACTCCCATCCATGTCATTCCTAATGATATTTCACATAATATTCTCTTGGGTAGACCATGTATTCATGAAATGAAAGGTGTTTTTCAAGAATGAAGGTGTTGTTATTGATGTCAACTGGTTAACTAGTTATCAGTTGGTTGTTTTTGTCATTAATGTCATGGATGCAAGTTATTGGATGTATATGTCGAGGATATTGAGAAAATTGTAATGGAGAAAGGTTGTAGGTGTTCAGTGGTTGGTCTGGGTTTTGTTCTGGGATTTTCTCCTATGTTCATGTGGTTCGAATATGTTGATCATGATTTTTGGAAGCCGCTATATCTAGGATTTGGGCTTCTAGATCATTGAACAGTATGAGTTATGTTCACTAGTTGTGAACTGTAGTTTTCTATGTATCTGGTTGAGGTCTGAGAGAAATATTGTTGGTCCAAATTTCTTTTTGGTTGATTCTTATAAATTTTCTTTCTAGAGTTAAGTTGTTATGATCATGTTGAAGATAATTTCAATATCTGGAATGATTGGATCATGCTAATGGTTTTGTGTGATTAATTGTTCTATGTGTTCTACACTGGTTTGGTTGACTTTGAGTTAAAAACTACTCTTGAAGTTAATGAAGCATGTTTGGAATTATTTGGGTCCTCATCAAGCATGTGTTTGGGTCTCCCTCATTCTAATTCCACCCTAGAATTTTTTGGGACTAACCTAATTTGAAATTGAATAATGGATGGGCGACTTTGGATATGTTTCAAAAGATGGTATAAATACAAAATGAGTTAGTGGTGAAAGAAGTGCAAAGAGATAGTGAAAGATATAGATCAAGATTGATTTATGCTATGCGAGTTTGGTAGATCAATGTGAATCTTAATTGTTGAGTTTTCAGATGTAGTGAGCAGAAGGTGGACTCTAACATTCATGCATGTTTGCAAGTGGTTGAGTGAATCGTGGTGGAAATCTTTGTTGCACTGAGATTATCTTCTCTGTGTAACTTATCTCTTCTATCTTCTTTATAACTGTGTGGCAGTGATCCCTTCATATGGTTAACCCTTGTTAGACAGTGAGTCATTGTTTTGGCAGTGAGCCTTTTTTAATCGGTTTTGATATTCTCTATAGTGTGATATAATCCTCACTGTGGTTTTTCCATTATTGGGTTTTCCACGTAAATCTGGTGTTACTATGTATGTGTGATGCTTTTCAGTTTCTACCTTTGCATTGAATGTTTAATTATTTAGTAGAGTAAATATTTGTGATTGACCTAAGTTCCAGTGAATATTTTAAGGATTAAAATTTTCTACAACTGATTCACCCCCCCTCAGTTGTCTTGTTCAACAATTGGTATTAGAGATTGGTTCCTTGGAGAAGAGCTTAAATGCTTAAGGAAGGTCTGCGATGGATGGAAAATTTATTTATGAGTATTTGAAGTTCTATGTAACTAATTATGCTATTTGGAAAATACTAATGGAAGAATATCTGGAGTATTGTGGATATGATGTGGAGAAATAATGCAAGACTCCTTGCACTCCTCCTGCTAATGGTATGAGTACACCTGATGAAATCAAGGCACATGAAGCAAACAATAAGGAAAAGTTCATTTTTAAGATTAGTCTTGTACATTTAGAGTTGATTAAGGTTTAAAACTTGAAGACTGCTAAAGAAGTCTAGGATACTTTAGAAAAGCACATGAAGGTGATGGAAGGGTCAAAGAAGCAAAGTTACAGAATTTGGAGACAAAGTTTAAGCTCTTGCATATGTCTAAAGATGAGAATGTTAAAGCCTATGTACAGAGATTGGATGAGGTAGTAGTTGGAATGCGAGGACTTGGTGCTATAGTAGATGAATCTAGGATTGTAAAGAAGATTCTTAGAAATCTTATTGATGCATACATTGAAAAGGTATGTACTATTGAAGAACATATAGACTAAAAGACTTACACTAAAGATCTTTTATTGGGAACTCTAACATCTTATGAGACTAGAAAGTCAAACTTGAGAAATGGATCCAAATCAGAAACTACTTTCAAGGCTACAAAATCTGAAGATTCAGATGAAGAAAATCTTGATGAAGTGGAAGCTAACTTTGTGAGAAGGATGAAGAAAGGCTCCACTAAGTATGAAGGTAAGCTGCCCTTTAAATTCTTTAGTTATGGAGGAATACGTCATTAAGCTTCAAGGTGTACAAAAAGAGCTAAGAGGAATAAACAAAGATATGCGAAAGAAAATAAAGGAAAGAAGATCAACTAAGCATATTATGTTAATTAGGATGCTAGTATTTTTGATGAAGAAACTGATTATGGAGATCCTGATGACAATGAATGCTTGTTCTTGGCTATAAACAATGAACCTAATTTTGCTAATTCTAAAAAATAGGTGAAGGAATTCCCTCTGGAGAAGGAGAAAAGTGAGGGTACTATAATCTTTTCCCTACATGATAAACAAGAAAAGAACTATTGGGTTGTTGACAATGGTTGTTCACATTACATGACTGGTTATAAGAGTAAGTTTGTTAAACTCAAAAAATATGATGGTGGCTTAGTTATGTTTGGAGATGATACTAGTGCTAAAATTTGTGGGATAGGCTTAGTAATTTTTTGATGGAAAGCATAATACTGATGATGTTTACTATGTTAAGGGATTATGGAATAATATTTTGAGTGTTGGATAGATGTGCAGTAAAGGATATAATCTTGTATTTAAGGATGAAAAATGTGAAATTAGGAAAGACTCTGGAATAGTGATTGTAGCTGGAAAGAAATCTGAAGGAAATATATATCAACTTATGGTGCTGATGGATGATGCTTTATGACTCAGATTAATGATAGTTGGCTATGGCATTGGAGAATGTCTCATATGAATTTTGATAACTTGGTGAGGATTAGTGCAGTTCAAACCATGAGAGATTTACCAAGGATTACAAAGCCTATTAATGCTATTTGCAGGAATTGTTAGTTTGGAAAGAAATCAAGAAATCATTTCAAATCAAAGGAACAATCTACTACTAGACTACTGAATTTAATTCATTTAGGTCTATGTGGTACTACAAGAGTGATAAGTCTACAAGGTGAAAGGTACTTTATGATTTTGATTGATGATTACTCTAGGTCTACATGGGTTACATTTCTTAGAGAAAATTCTGATGTATTAGATAGATTCAAGACATTCAAAGCTATGGTTGAAAATGAAGTAAATTTGAGGATAAAATTCTTAAAGATCTTACAGAGGTGGTGAATTCACTTCTCATGAGTTTAATATGTTTTGTGAATTTCATAGAATAAAAAGATAGTTATCTGCTTTGAGAACTCCTTAGCAGAATGGAGTTGTTGAAAGAAAGAACAAAACAAATTTAAGAAGCAGCTAGATCAATGATTACTGAAGCTGGTCTACCAGAAGTTTACTGGAGAGAAGCTAGTCACACTACTGTTTATGTATTTAATCAAATTCAAGCAAGAGAAAACAACATAAAGACCCTCTATGAGCAAATGTTATATTAGAAGGGATGAAGAAAATTTAGGAAAGTTTGATGCAAGAAGTGATGAAGGAATTTTTCTTAGATATTCTACTAAAAGAAAAGCCTACAAATGTTTCTGTAATACCCCTCCGTGTCAGTTGTTTTGGACTTGTGTGTGAGTTTTTGTGTGTGCTTCATTGGTTACTGTGTTATTTGATTGTGTGAAAAATATAATATGTTAGTAATCATGTTTAAATAATAAATTAAATCATAAGTGAATAACAAAATTATTTAAAATATGATTAGAAATTAAAATCATAATCAATTAAGTTAAATCAAATGATTTAGAACAAATGATCAAATTAAACTAATTCGTTAAAAGTAAAAGTGATATTATTAAATTGATTTAAATTATTGAAGTTAATAATAATGATGAACAAAATAGTCTTGAAAAGACAATTATTATAATAAGAAATTTAAATGGATAAGGAGATAGGAAGCTGAAGTGTTTTAAAGCAAGAAATGAAACTTCACCTTTAGAGCATTTGGAAGTCGAAGAGAACTAGAGAATATGAAAAAAATAAATAAATAAAGCAATAGATAAATATTTGTAGTAGTGGTAAAAATATTACATTTATTTTGAATCTTTCAAATGGTTGATTTTAATTATTTTAATATGAAAGTAATTATTTAATAATGTATTGTGGAGATAATGAATATATATATATATATATATATATATATTCAAATAAAAGTTCAATTTTGAGGATTTAAATTTATTTAATTTTAATCATATGCATGAAAAAGGCAACAAAAGGAATTAGAGGATTAATAATTATTTTGAGTTATTTCTTGAGTTGTGACTTTTGGTATTCGCTGGAAGAGGAAATGGAAGAGACTTTGTGTGAGATTTTATTTAGAGGATTTTTGAGTTGGAGGGGGGGTTGCATTCTCTTTCCAACAGATTTTGGGAGAAATTTGGCAGTCAATTTCTGTTATAGTGTGCATTCTCTTATTATTCTATGAATTCATTGAGGCATAAGATTGGAGTTGAGGGGAAGATATTGGAGCTACTCCTGGAAACATTCGTTGGCGGAGGATTGGATCGGCGAAAGGGATAGAGCTTCTACAGATCTTCTTCAAACACAGGATGCCAGGTTCCTTTCTTATTTATTTGTTGTAGCATTAAATAAGATAGCAATTGATTTGATTTGTTCGTTGTGCATGAAGTTTTCATCTGGGGTTTGGGATTTTTGTTGTGAAAATGGAATTTAGTTGGATTCTGGACTGTCAATTTATTAAACTAAAATTTTCAGGGAGTTTGGGACTGTTGTTCATTTAAAAGAAATTAATTGTTGGATTTGTACTGTTGTTTATTATAACATAACCAAGATGAGAATTCTGGAAAAGAACCAGTAGTATTGTAGTTTTCTCTGGAAAATAATAATTAAGTAATAAAAGAAAATGTCCTGTCTGGGAATTCGGGGTTGTGTAAATCCTCATATATAGATAAATTTTACAAATATATTCTATGTTTAAATGTTTTTTTTTATTGAAACAGTAAATTGTACAATTGAAATTTATTTCTCTGTATTCAAAATATTTTGTATGCAATATATATATGTATATATATATATGTATGTGTGTATATCAGATATATATATATATATAAATATATATATATGTATACACATATTTATATTAAAATGTAAAGATGGCATTAAAAGAAAAATTTAATTAAGATTTATATTTCCGCAGTATTAAATTTGTTTTGAAAATTATTAAAAATAAATAAAAATAAAAATGCAGATTGGGTGGTGGTTCGGCCTTGGCTGTACCCACCAATGATAGCAGTTGAGGTCACGCGACCCTACGGGTATCAATTGTTGTGTGATAGTCACGTAGAGGCCCCACGCAGATCCTCCATTCTTGTGTCACGAAGGATCCACTAGAGTAAAAACCGTGGCTTTTGATAGCCGTTTTTCTTTCAAAACAAAGAAAAAAAAAAAAACACATAAAATATGCTCTTTACCTCTTTTCGTTAAAACGAAATTTTGTGTTTCGATTTTAATATATGCATTTATAAATATATATATATATGTATATATATATATCATATATATTTATTATTTAATTTAATTATATTTTATGTCATAATTCCTTTGTTATATTTATTTAATTAAATTATGTCTGTAAACAGATAGTTTCACTTTCTGGTATGAGATAAATAAAATTTTATTAACTTATTTATTCAGATTCCACTGATTATTTAATTTGGTCAAAATAAAATATTCTGTTTCTTTTTCTGGTTAAAATAAAACAGAATCTGTTTAAAAAGGAAATAATAATAAAATAGAAAGAAATCTGTTTTTTGTTATTGATTTATTAAATTACCAACTATAAGAGGATAAGTTAGTAGAAAAATTAATTTACGAATATATGACAGCATTGATTTATTTAATTCTTGTTTTGAGTGAATATTTTGGAATAGAAAAGAATTCCTATTAATTTGTTAAATTGTGAAATTCGATAGGATAATATAGTAGAAGGGCAATTTGTGAATATATTTATATATATCAGCATTGATTGTTTAATTCTTATTTTTTTAAATGTGTATAGGGTGGAAATAGAATTTAATATAGAATCGAATAAGTTATCTTTTTATGAAGTTAAGTCTTGCAGACTTGTTGGATTCTTAGAAAAGATCTATGCTCTTTCTACTTTCCTTCCTCGAAAAGAATTAAAATATATAGATATGTAGTGGTTTTAAAAGGTATTTTTGGGTGTAAATTTATTTAGATAGATTTAAGATTTTAAGGTGGTAATTTCTAATATGTAGTTCAAGTATTTAGAGTATTGTTAGTATTGTTATTTTAAAGTATAGACAATTGGTCTTAAATGGTTCTCACAATTAATTTAAATATTGGAAGTGAGTGTTAAGTTAGTATGATGAAAGGAAAATGGAAATAATGTTTTGGACATAAGTAGTTATGAAATAATAATGAGTTAATTACCCAATTATTAAGTAGTTTTCAATTATGTTGATAAATGTAAAGGGAAATTTAAATGTATGGGCATGGTTAGAGATTGAGTAGGGTATTCTCGAATTGGATAGTTTATTGGTGAAATGGGATTTTAATCTTTTGAAAATTGACTTCCTTTATATTCATGTAAGGATTGATTTGTAAGTTCTCTTTATGGATAAGTCTTTTAGAATACTTGTGATGGTTATCATAAATTGTTTTAGATAATTGAGTAATTTAGATGGGTAAGTTGTAAAGTTATTTAGTTCTGGTTGTTAATTGATTGGTTATTGAATATTGTTCTTGTTTGAATTTTTGGTTGTTGTTTATTATGCGAGTGTTTGGTGGAGTTGTGAGTGGATGAGTATTTGAGGTGTTCTTTAATGTGGTGCCTTGGAAGTGTTGGTGAGTATAGGATAATTTTGTTGGTGTTGTCTCGGTGTGATTTTCTCTTGAGCTACTTCTGGGTTTTGAAAGGATTTATATTTCTTAAATTTGTGTTGATTGGAAACTCTTATTGCTTTGTCTACCCTTGTTGATGAGTACTTGAGTATTTGATTTATTTTTGGGCTTCCAAGAGGCTAGGGGAATCTTGTTGTCATGGTTGTTGATTTTGTCAAAGGTCTTTTGTATACCAACTGTATGGGTATCTTGTGAGGAGGAAATTGAGGTCTCCCATGGAATGCCTAGTTGGTGGCTTTTGGTTTTATTAAGTGATTTCATTGAATTAAAAGTTGATTTTCTTTTGTGTTTTCCTATTTGAGGTGACACCATTGTTGATTTGTGGATGCGTCTTGATGAAACTTTCTTTGTGTGGCTTTTCGGAGTTAATCTCATATTTGGGGGAAATTTTATCCTTGTGTTGGAATTATTAGGGAAAAACTTGTGTTGCTTCACTTTACCCTTGTTTGTGGGTTTTCATTCTTTTGGCTTCCAGAGGCTTGAGATGATTGATAATTTATGCTCTCTCTCTTTATGTGCCCTTGATGTGGCAAGTGTTTTGGTTTCATGATTTTAAGAGGGTTGTACGAGAATTGTTGAGACTTTGATTATGTATTTATAGCGAGATGGGTAATGCCTCGCATGCTTCTCAGTTGTGATCTAATATTCTTGTTATGTTGTGCAACCCTTGGTTCTTGGTTTTTATGTTGTTGGGTCTCTAGGGAGAGTGGCTCCTCGTGGGGGCCGGTGCCCTGTTTAAGGGGAAGGGCACAGGATAACCCACGAGTGAGTTGGTAATCAAGTGAAAACCTAATAATTAACTTAGGAGGGTTGGGTAGTAATATCATTATAAGATTTAAAAATGGATGCCTCATCTTCATTAGTGCTTTCGCAGACTAATGGAAGGCTGAGAAGGCCGTGGTTGGCAAGGTCGTGACCTCGTCTTCACGAGAGGTCTACGGCTCCACATGAGTCACCCTATGGACCGGCACCTACAATTGGGAGGAAGAGCACAGGATAGCCATAGATGGGACCGGTGCCTCCAGTTGGGAGGAAGAGCACAGGACAGCCCATGTAGGACTATGCGATGACACTCTCCCCTAGTTGCCCATGTGTTTTTACTTTATTGTTCCTCTGGAAGTAGGTGGTGGGAGTTGGTTTAGATTGTTGATATATGGATTTATATTGATTTGTGATTATTGCCTTGATACATCTTTAGTATACTTTGTGGTCTTGTTGATCTCTTTTTTATTTGATTTACGGTCTCGTATTTTTATGGTACTGTGATATAATGTTATTGTATTGTTTAATTAAAATTTGGAATTGTATTATGTTTATTAATTCAGTTTGATTTGGAAGTATTTCATGATCATCCTTTGGTTACTTGTTTATTGGTCACTGCTTTGATTTATGTGATGGGATTTGTGACTTTAAGTTATTATGTCGACTCTTGTAATCCTTGAGTTTTATGATACTTTTGTATGATGTTGAGTCTTGTGGTTCCATGTTTGGATGTTCTTGGTTGTGGTCTCTTTCTTGTCAGCTCCTAGCACGGGGGGTGGGTCTTCGGACTCACATGGTCAGGTGGAACGTGCTAAGCACCCCATTGGGTCCCCAATCGAGGATCGAGAGGTGCGGATTGGTGCTGTTGCGGCAACTCCAGAGTTGTATCTATCTTGGAGCCAGTTATGATATTGTGCATCATGTTATCTTGTTGTATGGTTTCCATTCATGATTGGAAACACTATTGTATCATTGTACCTCTGAACATTGTACTGTAATGTAATGTTAACTCGGTGTGGATATTGGCCGTGGCAATTGTTATTCAATGTGTTAAGTTAATTATGCATATGTTGTATTTATGTACTCAGATGGTTTCTTTTCAATGATTATCATGTATGTGTTATATTTGTTAATGTTTATTTTGTTATGGATTGTATCTTTGGATTTTATTCTTTATTGTCGTTGTGTGGATCTCAGTCTCGTAATGACTCCTCGTGTACCCCAAGGGATGTATATGTTAATGAATCTACTTAAATAAAATTCATGTCATGTCTTAATGTGTATTACATGTATGTTATGTTAATTTAAAAGAAAAATTGTGCTATAATCATTGTTTATTTGTCCTTTGGGGTTCGCACGACGGGGTGTTACAGTTTCAATAAAAGATTGAGAAAAATTGTAGAAAGCTCAAATGTCAAGGTTGATGAAGTAATGAAGAATTCAATCGATGTTGATGGATATGTATCTGATGAACCTGATTGCATAAGGATTGAAGAAATTGTGGAAGAATAGGAGAAGGGTGAGTAAGAGAAGTAGAATGAAGAAGAAGAAGATGAAGCTCTGGTGGTGTCCCCTAATACACCTAAGTATGTGCAAAAAAATCATTCAGAAAATTAGATCATTGGAGGCAAGACAAAATGAGTATTGATAAGAAGCAAAGTTGTTGCTGGTGAGATAAATCTGTGTTTACTTTCTGAAATTGAACCAAAGACTATAAGAGAAGCATGTAAAGATGAGAATTGGATGGAATATATGAAAGAACTTATGTAGATAGAGAAGAATCAAACTTAGGAATTGGTCCCAAGATCGATAAATAAAAACATAATTGGATCAAAGTGGGTATTCAGAAATAAGTTGAATGAGAATGGAGAAGTGGTCAGAAATAAAGCAAGGCTTATGTGTAAAGGCTACTCACAAGTAGAAGGTATAGATTTTTAGGAGACTTTTGTCCTGGTGGTAAGAATGGAAGCTATCATGATGTTTTTATCATTTGCTACTCATAAAGATTTCAAGGTCTATCTGATGGATGTTAAGTCTACATTTTTGAATGGTGAGCTAGAAGAAGAGGTTTACAAGGAACAACCAGAAGGATTTTAGTTATCATATCAATCAGATATGGTGTGCAAATTGAAGAAATATTTATATGGATTGAAGCAAGATCCTAGAGCTTGGTATGCAAGGTTATACAAGTATTTGATTCAACAAGGTTTCAAAAAAGGTATGATAGATAGTAATCTATATTTTAAAATTGAGAATGACAAAATCTTGATTGTGATTGTATATATTGATGAAATTATTTTTGGAGGAAATCAAACTATGTGTAATATGTTTGAGAAAGAAATGCAAAAATAATTTGAGATGTCTATGTTTGGAGAGATGAATTTATTTCTTGGGCTATAAATTAATCAAACAAAGAAAGGGATTTTTATTTCACAATCTAAGTATGTAAGAGAGATGTTGAAGAAGTTTGGGATGGATGGTTCCAAACCGCTATGCACTCCTATGGCGACTGGTTGCAAATTAGGTAAAGATGATAATTCACCTAAAGCTAATCAGAGCAAATATAGATCTATGATTGGAGGTTTATTGTATTTGACTACTACTAGACCAAACATTATGCATGTTGTCTGTCTTGTGGCTAGATTTCAAGAAGATCCTAAGGAAACACATGTTTCTACTGTTAAAAGAATATTCAGATATTTGAATGGAACTTCGGATTATGGCTTTTGGTATCTTAGGGATATTGAATTTACACTAAGTGCTTATATAGATGCAGATTGGGTTGGATGTATGGATGAAAGAAAAAATAAAAGTGGTGGTGCATTCTTTCTTGGTTGCATATTGGTGGCATGGTTGAGTAAAAACAAGATTTAGTTTCCTTATCTACTACTGAAGCAAGTATATTGTTGCTGCATCTTGTTGTACACAAGTTTTATGGATGAATTAGACGTTGAAAGATATCAAAGTAATGTATGATGATCCTATTTCTATCTTCTGTGATAATACAAGTGCAATTAACATTTCAAAGAATCCAATGATGCCCTCGAGGACAAAGCATATATCTATCAATTATCATTTCTTGAGAGAGAAGGTTGTGGAGAATGAAGTAAATCTTGAGTATGTACCTACAAAGGATCAGATTGCTCATATATTTATGAAGGCTCTTCCTAAAGATACTTTTGAGTATTTTTGAGAGAAGTTAGGGGTCATTTCCCCTCCTTTCTTGAACTAGATGCATATGGAGATGCATCAATCTGGTGGGTCTATGGATCTATCCTTCTTCTGGACTGATATTTTGGTGGCTACCTCTTAGAGGGAGCAGGTAGTGTCATGTGTTGTCATTGAAAGAGTATTTTTTTCTTAATGACAAAGGGAAAATCAATGTAAAACAAATTTTTCCTTTTCCATTAATGTCAAAAGGGGAGATGAGAGATGAGGAAGATGTGAAAAAAAAGAGATTATCTACTAAAGGGGAGAAAATGGAAAGCAAAATCATGAAAAGTTACTGATGAAAGAAGCACAAAGAGATAGTGAAAGATATAGATCAAGATTGATCTATGTGATGCAAGTGTGACTGATCAATGTGAATCTTAAATGCTAAGTTTCTAGATGTAGTGAGCTGAAGGTGAACTCTATCCTTCATGCATGTCTGCAAGTGGTTGAGTGAATCATGGTGGAAATATTTTTTGTATTGAGATTGTCTTCTCTGTTAACATATCTCATTTATATTCTTTGTAATTTTATGGTCGTGAACCCTCTGGGTGGTTAACCCTTGTTGGATAGTGAGTCTTGATTTAGACAATGAGTCCTTGTTTTGGTAGTGAGCCTTATCAAGCAGTGAGCCTTTTGTAATTGGTTTTGATAATCTCTATAGTGTGAGCTAATCCTCACCGTGGTTTTTCCCTTATTGGTTTTTCTATGTAATCTAGTGTTACTATGTATGTGTGATGATTTTTAGTTTCTACCTTTGCATTGAATGTTTAATTATTTAGCAGAGTAAATATTTGTGATTGATCTAAGTTTTGATGAATGTTTTAAGGATTAAAATTTTCTACAACTGATTCACCCCCCTCTCAATTGTCTTGTTCAACAAGGTGTTCCTTCAACACTTCATCATTTAATTAAATACACATACAACAATAAGGTTTACATGATAAAAGATGATACTAAATCTAAAATTTTTACAAACTAGAACAAGAATAGAGAGTCCTTTAGAACATTGACACAAATTTCAAAAGTGGAACCTTTACCGATTGAATACAAATATGAGTTCCTTTCATCCTTAAAAAAGTTGTTGGATGATGAATGGGGATCATTATATTTCACACCTACATTCATGGGTAATACAAAATTACACCATAAAAATTAGGAAAAGAGAAATAAAAAGTGATGGTATCAACACAACCTATCATTGAATCATCAAAAACATCTAATTCCACAAATTTTAACAAAGAGGAAAACACAAATTACACATCCACATATGATGAAAGTGATTATGAAAAACAACCTTTTGTAAAATAAATGGAAGCCATTTATGGAAGAGGTTATCAACTTTGGAAGCAATTTGGCTATAATGGAAAGGGATGTGGATTAAAAGAGTAAGGTATCCATGTCCCCACAGATCCCAACACACAAGAAACAACAAGAAGTCTTGGTTATCATCCTTAAAACATAATGAAAACATCAAAAATACCTTCACTTAATCATACAAGAGACAAATATCATTAGTTGATGCTCCTTTCCACATGTGGTAGTTGTAGTATCACACAACACTCACTACCATACATGGGGGTATAAACTAGGCTTTATGTAATCATAATTCATATTGCAAGGAGTAGAATATTATCCATTTTTGGCTCACCTTTCTCCCTACACTTGGGGGTAAGGGGTTAGGTAGCCTTGTGTTGGGCACATTCCTTTTAGAAAGGGACCCCACTTTATCTCCTTTTTAACATTAGTATAGAAAGTACATTAACATTTTAAGGGGGGCATATAGTCCCCTATTTATTATTTATGTGTGAAATGGTCCCTTTTTAGTGATGATAGTATAAAACTCCTAGAAATTTTGACCTTCTCAATAAAAGTATTGCCTTCTTGACCTATGTTAGTGTCTCTTTAGTGGTGATATTGGGCTTGATATCCCTTAAGATTGTGACCTTTCTTGGAATATGATGTTCCCCTTGGTGGTAATGATATGGTTAGTATGCCCCAAGGTGTGAGTTTCTATTCCACAACTTTTCCTCTCTTGGTGGTAATTTCATGTGTGATGTTCTCTAAGGTGCGACCTTTCATATATTGAGCAAAAACCCTTTTATTTTTTTTACAAATCACCTTTCATGGTGGTGTTATTATAACACCCCTTGAGGTTTTTACCTTATATTTTCATCATTTATGTACCTCCTTAGGTGAGTTGTACACCTACTTAGGTGATTTTGGTATTTTTTTCTTCACTTTTTTTACATGCATTAAACTTAGTGTTGTGTTGGAATAGAATCCTGATCATTTTGTAGCACCTTATCAAAGTTATTAGGGAGTATAACTCTTGGTATGGTTGCTAATGGGTGCACAACTAGTAAATAGTGGACTTCACTAGACCTAGCATGTTTCTCTTTTTTCTACATTGTCTTGGGGGATCACCTAGTGCATGTTGGACTTCACTAGCTCATGGTGCCTCCTGTTTGTGATTGACCTAGAAAATAGCATACTTTTCTATTGTGTGAGTCATAAACGCCTTAACATGGTCGTTGAGCATAACATAAATTGCTTTCCAGTAGAGCTATGTGTTTTATGAGTGTCTAGCATAACACAACTTGCTAGCTACTAGATCCATGTGGCTTATGAGTGAGTGATGTGGCATAACACAACTTGCTATTCCTCATGGGAGAAAAAAATTATTTGATGGATGAAATTTGGTATTTGAGACAATTTAAGACTAAGGTCTCTTACCCTTACTAACTCAAATCCTTTAGTACTAACCTTGTGTCTTGGTGTGTCTCTTTTGTGTGTCTTATTTACATTTACATTGTGTTTTTATCATTTTTGTGTTTATTTTGTTGTCATTTATATACATTATGTTATGTCATGTGTTGTTTTCATGTATGCTTTGTTCTTTCTGACATGTATGTTTGTGTATGTTATCTTTCTGCATTTCATACATGTATGTTCCTTTGTGCTTATGTTAGTTTTCTATGGGATCTTTGATCCTGGGGGCTTGTGCACTCCCCCTAGATCCTTAGTCATCCTATCTCTTTAACATTTGAACAATTGAACCCCTCCTAACATAGATTTTCTACTTTAGTATGTGTTTGAGTGTAACTTCATACTCTCACTAAAGTGGGGGCTAAATATAGTGTCAAAAATTGTCACCCTTGATAATTTCACACTATGTTTTTCCCCCCTCAAATTATTGAGCCTAATTAAGCCCCTAAATTCCTAAATTATGCATTATGAGGCCTATTTTTATCATTTTCTAACAAGTTGCAAGAATGGAACAAATTCATTTATTTAATGTTTTTCCCTCGACACCTTATTTCCTAGAAAATAGGGCCAAGACTAGGACACCCTTAGGCATCTAAGTCCCCCTATTTTGTTAGGATCCAAATTTGAGTATGTCGGTGTCAACATTTTAACATTTGAAATTCAAATTGCAAATGTCAGCTATCAAGATATTTTCTAGTAAATTAGAATAATTGCATATAAATACCTAGTTATTGCATCATTTGAACATGAACAAGAAAGAGGTGAACATCAAGAGCTGGTTGAGAGAAATATTTTAGTGATTTATTGCAAAAATTCAAGATCCAACCATCATGTCAAATCTTATGTGAGTTTATGTATGTTCATTTCATCATTTTTTATGAAGGCTAACCCTTTTGTAGGTTTCCAAGAAATTCAAGCATTCAAGTTGTAACATGGTTAGTGTAATGATCAAATACTAAATAATTGAAACAATAACAAGATGAAATGATAAAATTTGTTCAGAGTAGATGGAGGTGTCTTTTCGAGGAGCGGATTTTTCAAATTTGTAGTGGGTGGGAAATATCAATTTGGTGAGTAGCATTAATAGCTATCAATTTTTTTAATGTAAGGGGGTGGCAGATGGTTATCTTACTACTTGTGTGATAGGTAGGAATTTTTTTTGGTTACCAAGGACTCTGTCTTGGTTCCTTCAAATGTGTCAGAGGTTGGCACTTGTCCTTTCTTAGAGGGGGGCCCCTTCATCACTTGTCATTCATCAACAAGTACTATTATTGAGGTTCTCGATGATGTTCTTGATGGTCACCCTGGTGGGTTTGATGCAAGTTCAAAATGGTCAAACCTTTTTGGAGAAAAACCAAAAGGTAAAATATCTTCACCCCTAGTGGGTTTTCTTTCTAGCCCTTCTATTGGTGAGTTTTCTATCTTTTTTTCAGACTATGTTATTGAGAAAAGTTTATCAATTATGGATATGTTGTTAGTTGGAAAGTTCCAGGTTCCTTGTTCAAATATTGAGATGGTTTGGTCCTTTACCCTTAAGTGGTGGAGGACCAAGGGTCGGGCTGATCTGAAACCTATGGTGAAAGATTTTTTCTCTTTCTCTTTCAACTATGAAGATGACTTACTAAGTTCTCTTATAGGGGGTCCTTGGATTCTTAAAAAATCCACCTTAGTGTTGAAAAATGGGAACTAGGTTTTAGTCCTAGTTTGTGTTCTTTCTCTTTGGCCTCAGTTTGGGTCAAACTCCTTGGTCTCTCGCTTGAATTTTGGGATGCGGAAATTTTAAAAGGGATTGTAGTTTTTTTTGGTAAATTTTTCTCCATTAATCAAATTACATCTACCAAGAGGCACTTCTTTTATGCTCATTTCTACAGTTGATATTAACTCGGCATCTAGAAAAAATAAGTGGAATTTGAGTCCATCCCATTTGCATGTTTCATATGTAAGAAGGTGGGAAACTAGGCTAAAAAATTCCCTTCTAAGATTTAAAAGCCTCCTCTTAAGGAATGGAAGGAGAAAGGGCAATCAGAGCCCTCAGTTCCTAAGGATGTTCAAGAGACAAGCTTAGGGACTACTAATATGATTATTTTCTCGTCTTCTTTGTTGATGCTGCTAGAACGAATCTTACAATGTCAACAGCTCTTCCTAATGAGTTTTAGTATGGAGTTTTTGGTTTGGAGATTTTGTCTAAGCAAGGGGAGGAGGTGCCTCCTATAATCCCTAAGGAGAACATTGAGCTAGGAGAAGTTGGGTTTGAGCAAGCAGAGGATATCATTTCTAAGGATCTTAAGGAAGCTAATATTGGTTGATGTGGTAATTTTCCTCCTTCTTAGTAAGGAGATCCTATTGAATATTTTGATGGTGGAATATAATTTAATGGAAATGTTGGATATTTTTGATATGTGGTTGTCATTGATGTCAAAACTATTGGAATTAATGTCTTTAAGGTTGTATATGTTGAGGATATTGAGAAAATTGTAATAAAATAAGTTGCAGGTTGTCAGTGGTGTAGTGAAGTTTAGCATGGTGGCTAGCTCAGTATATTGATGATAAGAGATTGTAGATTAAAGGGTTTGTTGACAAGTACATCTAGTTTATCCACATGAATTTTTAGAGGTTTGCATGAAGATTTGATTGAGTTATGAGTATCTGTGTTCTAATAGTTATTTTGTTGCTTCAGTTGGTGTTCCCAGGAGAATATAATGTGATTCTAGTAATTTGTGTTGTTGTGGATGCTTCGGTAGTGATTCATGATGCTTGTGGATGTTTCTATATTGTGCTCTATCTGTGTTGTTGGTACACATTGATCATTGTGCTCGTGATTGGTGTCTTTCTTTTATGTGTTCATGTTTTTCATGATCATGGATGACAAGGTGATTGTAGCATGTTGTGGATCTTCGAGGCATAATTGTTTAAGGTGTTTCGTGTTTGAGGATGTTGTTTTGGGTCCTTACTATGTTTTGGCTAATATTGTTTGGTGCGTATTGATAATTTTTTGTTGATTTGGGTTGACAGTTTGTACTCATTTTATATTTTGTTGGGCCAACATGTAGTTGTTCTAATCTCTAGTTACATATATATATGATTGATTGTTTATACCATTTGAAGGTGTGGTGTGCAAAATATGATGAGTTATGTGTGTGAATAATGTTCTAATCTTTTGAAGGTAGAAGAAAAGTGTGAAGAATATTTTATGTGCTTAACCGGAACTGTAATCAAGGATTAGTAGATGTTATTTTCTCAGTTCAAAATCTTCCAAATGTAATCCAAATTTTACTGTAAGATAGTGAGTCTTCCTTTGGGTAGTAAGCCTTTTGTATTTGAGAAGTGAGCTCTAGGAAGTGTGCTTGAATGCATGTGCATTCCCCATTTATAATTCTTTTATACTTAACAGAGTATAATCTTATGGATTAACCTCCACCATGGTTTTTCTCCTAACAAGGTTTCCACGTAAAAAATCTTGGTGTTATGTGTGTTTTTTATGTGGTGATTATTTATGCTTTCATGTTTATATATCAGATCTGAGAATAAGTTTAATTTGTATAATTTATGTGACAACTGATTCACCCCCCCTCTTAGTTGTCTTCCCTTGCGTTGCCAACAATTGGTATTAGAGTAGGTTCCTCAAAAGAATTTAATAGCTTGAGGTGATTAGGGATGGTGACATATAAGAAGGATAGTCTGAGATTTTATGGAACTAATTATTCTCTATGGAAGACTCGAATGGAGTGTCATTTGAGATTTGCATTGGTGAACCTTACTGGATAATTACAAAGAATAGGCATATCATCCCACAGAATGGTCCTTCTACTGCAAGTGAGATTAAGGAAGTCGAGTACAATATTAGGGCTAAGGAAGCATTGTTGAGTGCTCTGATTGATTCCAAGATGACAAATGTAATGGAGTTGAAGATTGCTTATGAGATCTGGAAAAAGTTGGAAACTTTGAATGAAGGTGATACCAATGTGAAGATTGCTAAGCTACAAAGCCTGAAAGGGAAATATGAAATGTTGAGAATGGGTGAAGATGAGAAGATCACTTATTTTATGAAAAGAGTGAATGAACTTGTGTGTAGTATCAGATGTGCTAGTGGAACATTGGAAGAATCATCGATTGTTGCTAAAGTGCTCAAATCCTTTCCTGCTGCATACAAACACAAAGATAGTGCTATTAAGGAGATCTGGATTGTGACAAATGTAGCTAGAGACATGCTGATTGGTAAGCTTACTGCTTTCGAGTTAAGTGAGTTTGGTGAATCTCTTTGTAAGACAGAAACTGCATTCAAAGCTACTATCTCCAGAAAAGATAAGGAGAGATATGATCCAGAAGAAAGTTCTTCTAGAAAAATGTACAAGTATGAGTAGGAAATGAGAAAGATTGAAGAAGAGAAAAAACTAGACAAGCTTGAAGCACTTATTTTCAAGAGGGAAGCTAGAGGAGAAGGTAAGTATAAAGGGAAATTTCCTCTTAAATATTTTTCTTGCAATAAGATAGGTCATTTTGCCTTAAGGTGTCTAGAAAGAGTTTCTAAACCAAGGCCTAACAAGCCTAGATTCCAAAGAAAGTGTTATTATGCTGTTGATGAAGGTGTGACAGATGATGAATCTAATAAAGGGAATTTAAGTGAGAATGAATGGGTATTTATTGCTATCAAGGAAAATGATCTAGTACCTACTGAATCTATTAGTTGCACAAATGTGGAGAAATCTCTAGCTGCCAGAGTTGAAGAAAAAGATGAATGGGTGATTGACAGTGGATGCTCCCATCACATGACAGGTGATAAAAGTAAATTTGTGAGCTTGGAAAAGTATGATGGTGGTGTTGTAAGATTTGGTGATGACAAAGTTGGTGTAATCTGTGGCAGAGGATCCATTTCTCTTGATGGTAAGCATAATACTGATGATTTTCAATATGTGGAAGGTTTGAAACATAATCTCTTAAGTGTTGGATAGATGGTTGACAAGGGATACAATCTTCAATTCAAGAATGGAAAGTGTAGAATATTGGGGAGTTCCAAAAATGTGATTCCATCTGGTACAAAAACAAAAGGTAATATCTTTCACCTAAATGCTACTAGTAAAAGTTGTCTAATTCCTCAAGTTGATGAAAGTTGGTTGTGGCATAGGAGAATGTGTCATGTAAACTTTGACAACATTATCAAGATAAGGTATACTCAGGTAGTGAGAGATCTTCCTAAGTTGACAAAACCTACTAATGGTATATGCAAGGAATGTCAGTTAGGGAAGCAAACTAGAGTTTCATTCTAGAGAAAAAAACATTGTTCAAATGAAGTGTTGGAGCTTGTGCATATTGACTTGTGTGGTCCTTCTAGAGTCAAAATTTTACAAGGAGACAGGTATTTCATGCTTCTTATTGATGATTATTCTAGATTGATGTGGGTTACTTTCTTAAGGGAAAAATTTGAATCTCTAGATAAATTCAATATTTTTAAGGCTATGATTGAGACAGAGATAGGTCTGAAGATTAAATGTTTGAGATCAGATAGAGGTGGTGAATTCACTTCCAGTGAGTTTAATTCTTTTTGTGAAGAGCATGGGATAAAGAGACAAATATTTGCCCCGTGCACCCCTCAACAAAATGGAGTTGTGGTAAGGAAGAATAGGACAATTCAATAAGATGCTAGGACTATGATGCTAGAAGGAAATGTTCCACATATCTACTAGAGAGATGTTGTGAGTATTGTCGTTTACACTCTCAATCGGGTACATGTCAATGGTGATATCAGTAAGACTCCTTATGAGCTATGGTATGGTCATAAGCCTACTATTAGATACTTCAAAATCTTTGGGAGTAAATGCTATATCAAAAGAGATGAAGATATAGGAAATTTTGATGCTAGAAGTGATGAAGGAATCTTTCTTGGTTATTCTACTAAAAGTAAAGCCTACCGATGCTACAATAGGAGATTGAGGAAAGTAATTGAAAGTGCTAATGTCAAGGTTGATGAAGACATAGTTAGACAATCTAGAACTTGTGGATATGATTCAGACAATTAGAATGATAGTTCAGATAAAGGAAAGAAAGTTAAGACTCCAAATCAAGTTCAGATCATTTTGGTGAATCAGGAAAATCAAGAGAAAGAAACTAGTGAAAGTGAAGTAAGATCACAAGAGCCTAAAGTTCAAGAACACCCTAAGACTCCAAGGTATGTAAGACTAAATCATTCAGAAGATCATATTATTGGTGATAAGAACAAAGGTGTTCAAACTAGGAGAAGAATTATAGAAGAATACTGTTTGATCTCAAAGACTAAGCCTAATAGTGTCAATGAAGCATGCAAAGATGAACATTAGGTGGAAGCAATGAAAGAAGAATTACTGCAAATTGAGAAGAATGATACATGGATTCTTATTCCTAGACCTAAGGACAAAAATTTAATTATAACTAAATGGGTCTTTTGGAACAAAATGAATGAGCAAGGTGAGGTTGTTAGAAACAAAGCAAGACTTGTGTGTAAAGGATATTTTCAGATGGAAGGAATTGACTCTGAAGAAACTTTTTCTCTTGTTGCTAGGATTGAAGCTGTGAGACTATTTATTGCTTATGCTACTTACAAATACTTCAAGGTTTTTTAGATGGATGTCAAGTCAACATTTCAAAATGGTGAACTAGAAGAAGAAGTCTATATTGAGCAACCTGATGGATTTCAATTGATTGATCAGGGAGATATGGTTTTCCAGTTGAAGAAAGCATTGTATGGACTTAAGCAAGCCCTAAGAGCATGGTATGCCAGATTGGAAAAGTATTATTTGAAGCTTGGATTTAAGGATACTTTTGAGTATCTCAAAGGGAAGCTAGGGGTGATTACCCCTCCTAATCAGAATTAAGATGCATTAACTTGCATCAGTCCATGCATTTCATAGTCATATCTTGTGATCCAGATTGATGTTGTGGTGGCTGCTACTCAAGGGGAGTAGTCAGATGTTCAGAAATGTGGTTCAGAGCTTGTGTGGAGAAAGATAATGTGTATATTTTTCATTGATATCAAAGGGGGATAAGATTCATGTGAAAAACTATGAAAGAGTTAAGGATAAAAGAGTCAAAATCTAAGGGGGAGAAAGTGCTAAGAGAAAGTTGCGTTGATGATTTTTTTCACATCATGTGTTGCAATCAATTCCAAAGGGGGAGATTTTTGGATATTGCTGATATGTGGTTGTCATTGATGTCAACACTATTGAAATTAATGTCTTTAAGGCTGTATATGTCGAGGATATTGAGAAAATTGTAATAAAATAAGATGCAGGTTGTCGGTGGTGCAGTGAAGTTCAACATGGTGGCTAGCTCAGTATATTGATGATAAGAGGTTGTGGATTAAAGGGTTTGTTGAAAAGTACATCTAGTTTATCCACATGAATTTTTAGAGGTTTGCATGAAGATTTTATTGAGTTATGAGTATCTGTGTTCTGACAGTTGTTCTGTTGATTTAGTTGGTGTTCCTGAAAGAAGATAATGTGATTCTAGTAATTTGAGTTGTTGTGGATGCTTTTGTAGTGATTTGTGATGCTTGTGGATGTTTCTAGATCATTCTCTATTTGTGTTGTTGGTTTGCATTAATCGTTGTGCTCGCAATTGGTGATTTTCTTCTGTGTGCATGTTTTTCATGATCATGGCCGACAGGGTGATTCTAGTGTGTTGTG
The DNA here is from genome assembly GCA_007258455.2 of Sequoia sempervirens. Classification (NCBI taxonomy): domain Eukaryota; kingdom Viridiplantae; phylum Streptophyta; class Pinopsida; order Cupressales; family Cupressaceae; genus Sequoia; species Sequoia sempervirens. Next base: position 153,113 of record VDFB02260693.1, on the reverse strand, counting down.
GATCTTCGAGGCATAATTTTTTAAGGTGTTTCATGTTTTAGGATGTTTTTTTGGGTCCTTATTATGTTTTGGCCGACATTTTTTGGTGCACATTGATAATTTTTTATTGATTTGGGTCGACAATTTGTACTCATTTTATATTTTGTTGGGTCGACATGTAGTTGTTCTAATCTCTAGTTGCGAATATATATGATCGATTGTTTATACCATTTGAAGGTGTGGTGTGTGAAGTATGTTGAGTGTTATGTGCGAATAATGTTCTAATCTTTCAAAGGTAGAAGAAAAGTGTGAAGAAGATTTTATGTGCTTAACCGAAACTGTAATTAGGCATTAGCAAATGTTATTTTCTCAGTTCAAAATCTTTCGGATGTAATCCGAATGTTACTGTAAGCCAACGAGTCTTCATTTGGGTAGTAAGCATTTTGTATTTGAGTAGTGAGCTCTAGGAAGTGTTCCTGAATGCATGTGCATTCCCCATTTATAATTATTTTATACTTTTAATAGAGTATTATCTTGTGGATTAACCTCCACCATGGTTTTTCCCCTAACAGGGTTTCCACATAAAAAATCTTGGCATTATGTGTGTTTTTGATGTGGTGATTGTTTATGGTTTCATGTTGATATATCAGATTTGAGAATAAGTTTAATTTGTATAATTTTTGTGACAACTGGTTCACCCCCCCTCTCGGTTGTTTTCACTTGTGTTGCCAATAGGAAAATCCTTGTAGATAGAGAATAGTGAGCCTTTGGCTCTACAACTGAGTCCTTCTTTAGGGATTTCTAAGGAGCCTCCATTTGTTTTTGCCAAAGGTAGAAATAGGTGTAAACCTTCTTCTCCATCAAGAGTTGTTACTAGAAATAGGAAAAAAGTAGATTGTGGTTTTGAATCTAGGGGAAAGGAAGACCTTCATCCCAAAAAAACAAAAGAAAAGGAGAGAAAAATGGAAGTTGCAAATGGAACCTAAAAAACTTTGTATGAAATATACTTGAAGAGCACACCTCAAAAATATTTATGAATATTCTTTCTTGGAATATTTGAGGGTTAAATAATCCTAATAAGCATGATTTTCTTGCCAATTTGGTTAGGGATCATAGGGAGGATATTGTTTCAATTCAGTAGACTAGAATGGTTAGGGATATATTGGATAAGATTAAAAACCTTTTATTTAATGATTGTGGTTTACATATCTTTGATGCTAATGGAGCCTCTAGTGGGACTACCACTTTTTGGAATCCTATAGTGGTTCACGGTTTTGCACTTATTTGGGATTCAAATCATGTTTCTACTCCCTTTGAGCATGTTCAAGATGATTCTTCTTTGATAATTTCTACTATTTAAGTTCCTAATACTAAGTGTTCTAGAAATAGGCTTTGGGGTAGCCTGATCTATTTTAAATCTTAGCTTTAGGAAAAGTGGTTAGTTTTGGGATATTTCAATACCCCTCTGTATGATCATGAGAAAAAGGGTGGTTCCTATATTTTTTATGGTAGTAAACTTGACCTAATGAACTTTATCAATAATCATGCTTTATTGTTTTTAGATCTTCAAGGGGCTACGTTTACTTGGTCTAATAGAAGACCTGAAGATTCTCTTATTTAGGTGAAGCTATATTGTGCTCTTTTTCCTGAGTGTCTCCAATCCTATTCCTTCTCTCTTTTTGCTCTTACTAGGTTGGGCTCTAATAATTTCCTTATCTTTCTTTTTGTGGGTTTTTTGGGAGGAAAGAGAATTTTCCCTTCATATTTGAAAAAAATGTGGATTAATCAACTAGATGTTAGGGATAAAATTTAGTCTTGGTGGGATATTAAGGTAGATGGCTCAACTATGTTTAGAGTGACTAAAAATATTTCCTATATTAAATCTAATATTCAAAAGTGGAACAAGTCCTCTTTTGGAAAGATTTTCAATGACAAAGCTTCTTTTAAAGAGGAACTTGATGGGCTTCAAAGGTCTACCCAAGTTTTTGGTTACGATCCTCTTATCATTGATAAAGAGAATTCTTTTATTTTTTGGCTTCACATTCTCATCTCTACTGAAGAAGAATTTTGGAAGTAGAGATCAAGAGCCATTTGGTTGAAAAGTGGGGATATAAATAATAGATTCTTTCATTTATCCACTCTAAAACATCATGCATCTAACCACATTAAATCCATCTGGTCTAATGATCTAGTTATTGATAAAGAGGATGAGATTATGAAAGTTGCCTTGTCTTTCTTTGCTAATTTGTTGACTGATGATCTTGTTATGGATTCAGATTGCTAATAATCCCTCTTAAATGTTATCCTTGGGAGAATTTTAGAGGAAATTAATAGTAAGTTAGTTTGCATTACTTCTATTGATGAAATCAAATGTTTTGTTTTCTCTTTTGAAGGTAAAAAATCCCCAAGGCTAGATGGTTTGTTGGAATGTGATGCTATTGATTGTTGTCATTAATGGTGGTCATTGATGTCAACACATCTTGGTTGATTGATTCTAATGCTTTGGTGATCTAGTTTGGTGTGCTTCAGATGTTGTGATGTGATGATCCATCCTTGGTCGTGTTTATCCTAGTCCCATTCATTTTGTAGCATAATGAGATACATTCTTATGGGTCTGGACCAATCTAGAAATTGGCTTATGTGCCCCAGAACATTGTTTGCATTGTAATGTGTATATTCTGTTTCTAGATATCATGGTGAAAATGTAGCGTATTGATTTGAGTGAGGAGGTTCTGTGCGGTCCACATTTCATTCCTCTCCACCGTAGGAATGTTTTGTGGTGACCTAATTCAAATTGTATTTGGCTGACTTAGGAAATTATGAAGACATTGTACTTGACTGAATTAGGAGTTTATGAAGGCATGGAATGGTATAAGTAAAATTTGATTATGTTCGATGAAAGTAAGTGTGATGAATGAGAATATGAAAATACAAAGATATTAAAATGTGCAAAAGTATATGACTGGAGGCAACAGATAGTGAGATTATATCCGGTGTGATTGTTGGTGATAGTTATTTCAGTGGTGGATTCCCTTTCATCATTCTTCTAGTAGTGAGCCATTTTTTGTTGGCAGTGAGCCTTTTTCTGTTGGTAGTGAGCCTTTTTCTATAGGCAATGAGCCTTTCTCTTTTGGCAGTGAGCCTTTTTTTATCTTTGGTTGTAATAGTCGAGCAATGAGCCCACTGGCAGTGAGCCTTACCTGCAGTGATCACTTTGGTAGTGAGCCCTTGTAAAAATCACCTTAATCGGTGCCACCTTAACCGGTGTTTTAGAATTGAGAATTAGCATTCTCCATGGCTTTTCCCTTCTTAGGTTTCCATGTAAATTCTGGTGTTTATTGTGCATGGTGTTGTGTGCTTTCATGTTCATATCTATTAGATAATTATCTTATTGATTTAAGTTTTCTCCGAATTAATTAAAGTAAAGAAAATTGTTTTATAATAATTGATTCACCCCCCTCTCAGTTATCCCGACCATTCAACAATTGGTATCAGAGCTTTGGTTCCTCAAAGAAGAGCTTAACCACTTGGGGTAGATTCGATGGCACACAAATTGACAATTCCTATATTTGATGGATCTAATTATAGTTTTTGGAAAGTGCAGATGAGAGGTTACCTGATCTCTCTAGGATACAAGACTTGGAAAGAAATTGAGAAAAAAATATGTTGAATCGACAACTGGTCCTAGTTCTACAAATGAGATTTCAGCCTATGAAGAAAATGAAAAAGCAAGGTATGCAATCTTTAGTGCTTTGTCTAAGACTGAGTTAACAAAAGTTATTTCATTGGGCACCACTTATGAAGTTTGGGAAAAGTAGAAACAAATCTATGAAGGAAATGATAGATTCAAATTATCAAAGAAGTTGATAGCTAAGTGCAGATATGAAAACTTGAGGATGGAAGAAGGTGAGGATATAGCAAGGTACTTTCAAAGAGTTGACAATGCAGTAAATGAAGTCAAAAATCAAGGAGAAAATTTGATAGATGAAGATGTTATGGAGAAGATTCTAATGACCCTACCTGAGAGCTACAGTGACAAGATCTCAGTTATTGAGGAAGTTTATGATCCGAAGAAATTCACCAGAGAGCAACTATTTGGCACCTTGACCACATTTGAGATGAGGTAATGTGGAAAAGAAAAGGAGAAATCTGAAACAACCTTCAAAGCCACAAAGATAGAAGAAGATCCGGATGATGAAAGTTCAGATGAGTTGGAAGAAAACTTCACAAGGAAATTGAAGAAAGGTATCGACAATTACAAAGGTATGTTGCCTCTTAAATGCTTTAGATGTGGAAATATTGGTCATTTAGCAACTAAGTGTATGAAAAAAGGAACAAGCAAAAAGTTTAAAAAGATCAATAAGAAGGCCTATTATGTTAATGAGAATGATTTCAGATGATGAATCAAATCATGAGGATTGTTTGTTTTTGGTGGAAAAAGATGAACCTAGATTTGATATCTCTAATGTTTGTCTGAAATCTAATGATAGCACTAAGACTACATTATTTGTTAAAAGAAATAGATATGAATGGCTGATTAATAGTGGATGTTCGAATCATATGACCGATGATAAAATTAAGTTTGTGTTCAAGCTTGAGAAATATGATGGAGGTTCCGTTAAATTTGGAGATGATAAAACAACATAGATTGTTGGAATTGGTTCTATTAACTTTGATGGAAAACATAACACTAACAATCTTTACTATTTGAAGGGTTTATATCATAATCTTCTGAGTGTTGGACAGATGTGAAAAAATTGCTATAATGTGGTGTTTTAGGATGATGGTTGTGAGATCCCAAAGAGATACGAAACTATTATTGTAGTTGGAAAAAGGACAAGTGGGAATATGTATCAACTGGAAGGAGCTACAAAAATATGCTTATTTTCTCAGTCCAATGACAGTTGGATCTAGCACCAGAGGATGTGTCACATCAACTTCGACAATCTGGTAAGGATAAGTTCAACAAGAGCAGTCAGAGATTTGCTAAGACTGGCCAAGCCAGACAACACTATCTACAAAGGATGTCAAGAAGGAAAGTAGACTAGAGAAACATTCTGAAGAAAAGAAGAATCATCTACCAGTTTTTTGGACCTTGTACACACTGACCTATGTGGTCCTACCAAAATAAGAAGCTTACAAGGTGAGAGATATTTTATGCTTTTAGTAGATGATTATTCTAGATTAACCTGGGTTGCATTTTTAAGAGAAAAAATAGAGGCTTTAGAAAAATTCAAGATTTTCAAGGCAAGAGTTGAGGATGAAGTCGACAGAAGAATCAAGTATTTAAGATATGATAGAAGAGGAGAGTTTACTTCTGGTGAATTCAAAAAAATTTGTGAAAAACATGTCATTAAAAGGAAGCTATCTATCCCTAGAACACCTCAGCAGAATGTAGTAGTGGAGAGAATGAACTGGACAGTTCAAGAAGTAGCTAGAGCAATTATCAATGAAGCAAGTTTACCATAGGTCTACTAGAGAGAAGCAATACACATAGCAGTATACACTCTTAACATAGTACTATTTCAAAGGAAGTATGGAAAGAAATCATATGAGCTATGGCATGGAAGATCTCCCATAGTAAAGTACTTCAAAATTTTTGGAAGAAAATGCTACATCCGGAGAGATGAGGAAAATCTTGGAAAATTTGACAGCAGAGCAAATGAAGAAATATTTTTGGGTTACTCTACAAGAAGCAAAGCATACCGGTGTTACAACAAGAGACTGGACAAGATAGTTGAAAGTGAAAATGCGAAAGTAGATGAAGATATTTAGAGAAATCTTGATAGGCATATTGAATATGAATCAGATGATGAATATGACAAAGAAAAGAAGGATAAGAAAGAAGAAGAGATAGAAGAGGCTCTGACAAATACAACTAAAGCCCCAAATTATGTATAGAAAAACCACTCAGAAAACTAGATTATTAGAGATAAGAATAAAAGAATTGTCACAAGAAGAAAAGTAGCACAAGAGCAAGTGTTATTGTGTCTACTTTCAAAAACTAAGCCAAAAACTATGGAAGAAGCATGCAATGATTAAAATAGGATGAAGGAAATGAAACAAGAGAGCTTGATCAGACAGAGAAAAATTAGACTTGGGAACTTGTATCCAAACCAGTAGACAAAAATGTAATTGAAACAAAGTGGGTATTCTGAAATAAGCTAGATGAAAATGAAAAGGTAATGAGAAGCAAGGAAAGATTGGTTTGCAAAGGTTACACTCAGGTCAAAGGTATTGACCTTGAAGAAACATATGCTCCTATTGCTTGAATGGAAGCGATCCAGATGTTCTTAGCTTTTGTAGCTTTTAAGGATTTAAAAGTCTATCAAATAGATGCAAAATATGCATTCTTGAATGGAGAACTAAAGGCAGAAGTCTACTTTGAGCAACCAGAGGGATTCAAGTCTAGAAGTGACCTAAATTTTGTTTGCAGGTTGAAGAAAGCCTTATAATGATTGAAGCAGGAACCTAGAGCCTGGTATGGTAGATTAGACAAGTATCTGGTTGGACAAGGATTTCATAAGGGATCTATTGATAGTAATTTATACTACATAATTCACTTAGATCAAATGTTGATTGTTGTGGTTTATGTTGATGAAATAATTTTTGGAGGAAATGATGATATATGTAGAAAATTTGCAGAAGGAATTCGAAATGTCTATGATAGGTGAGTTGAATTTCTTCCTTGGACTACAAGTAAATTAGAACAAAGGAATTTTCATTTCTCAGTCCAAGTATACCAAAGAATTATTGAAGAAGTTTGGGTTGGAGAACTCCAAACCGGTTTGTACACCTATTGTTATTGAATGCAAGTTGACAAAAGAAGATGATTCACCTAATGATGATGCAGGCATGTACAGGTCAATGATTGGAGGGTTGTTATATTTGATTGGTACCAGACCAGACATTATGTATGTTGTTTGTTTAGTAGCCAAATTTTAGCAAGAACCAAAAGAATCACATGTTGTTGCAGTAAAAAGGATCTTTAGATATTTGAAGGGTACAAAAGATATGGGGTTATGGTATCCAAAGGACTCAAATTTCACTTTAACTTATATTGATGTTGATTGGTTATATGTGTTGATAACATGTGGAGCTCAAGTGGTGGAGCTTATTTCCTTGGCTTCCGGTTGGTTACTTGGTCAAGTAAGAAACAATATTTTGTATCTTCATCTATTTCTAAAGCTGAATACATTGCAACATCCTCATGTTGCACTCAGGTATTGTGGATGAAACAAACACTGAAGGACATTGGAATATAATTTGATGAACCGATCTCAATTATGTGTGATAATACTAGTGCAATAAACATTTCCAAGAATCTGGTACAACACTCCAAAATGAAACATATATCCATTAAATATCACTTCTTGAGGGAGAAGGTATTGGACAATGAGGTAAGAGTTGAATATGTACCTACAAAAGAGAAAATTGCATATATCTTCACAAAACTATTGAGCAAAGATACGTTTTAGTATCTTTGATAGAAGTTAGGGGTTCTACCCCCTCCTAATCTATAATAATGTGCACCAGGGTGTGCATTGGTCCAAGATATTACATGTTCACTCTTATATGGATCAATGTTGGGAGGCTTCCTCATAGGGGGAGCAGAGTAAGTTTTTTAGGGAGAGTCTTTTCCCTTTGTCCTTGATGTTAAAGGGGGGGAATTAAAGAAGACAAGAAGATGTTGATATTTGAGTTGTTTGGTTTGTTGTTGATGGATGTTGCCATCAATGACAAAGGGGGAGATTGTTGGAATGTGATGATGTTGATTGTTGTCATTAATGGTTGTCATTGATGTCAACATATCTTGGTTGATTGATTATGATGCTTTGGTGATCTAGATTGGTGTGTTCCATATGTTGTGTTGTGATGATCCATCCTTGGTCATGCTTTTCCTAGTCCCATTCATTTTGCAACATAATGAGATACATTCTTATGGGTCTAGACTGATCTGGAAATTGGATTATGTGCCCAGAACATTGTTTGCATTGTAAGGTTTATATTATATTTTTGGATATCATGGTGAAAATGTAGCATGTTGATTTGAGCAAGGAGGTTCTATGTGGTCCACATTTCATTCCTCTCCACTGTGGGAATGTTTTGTGGTGACCTAATTCAAATTGTGTTTGGCTGACTTAGGAGATTATGAAGACATTGTGCTCGATCAACTTAGGAGTTTATGAAGGCATGGAATGGTATAAGTAAAAGTTGATTCTGTTTGATGAAAGAAAGTGTGATGAATGCAAATCTGAAAAACTAGAGATATTAAAGTGTGCAAAAGTATATGACTAGAGGCAACAGATAGTGATATTTTATCCAGTGTCATTGTTGGTGATAGTTATTTTAGCGGTGGATTCCTTTTCATCATTCTTCTAGCAGTGAGTCATTTTCTATTGGTAGTGAGCCTTTTTTTGTTGGAAGTGAGCCATTTTCTATAGACAATGAGCCTTTCTCTTTTGGCAGTAAGCCTTTTTTATCTTTGGTTGTAATAGTTGGGTAGTGAGCCTACCAATAGTGAGCCTTACCTGTAGTGATCACTTTGGTAGTGAGCCCTTGTAAAAATAACCTTAATTGGTGTCACCTTAACTAGTGTTTTATAATTGAAAATTAGCATTCTTTGTGTTTTTTCCCTTCTTGGGTTTCCACGTAAATTATGGTGTTTATTGTGCATGGTGTTTTTGTGTGCTTTCATGTTCATATCTATTAGATAATTATTTGATTGATTTAGGTTTGCTCCGGATTAATTAAAGTCAAGAAAATTGTTTTATAATAACTGATTCACCCCCCCTCTTAGTTATCCAGACTTTTCAACATGGTTTCCCCATGTTTTTCTTCTAGCTCTTCTGGGATATTGTTTTAGGGATGCTTTGGATGCTATGCTAGAGGTTTTGGGAGCAGAAACCTCCTAAAGGAACTTAACTCTAATTTCATTTTTCTAGTTCCTAAGGAGCTTGGGGCTTCTTCTTTTGCTAATTTTTGTCCTATTAGTCTATGCAATTCTATTTATAAAATATTTTCCAAAGTGTTAATGTTGAGATTATAAGAGGCTCTCCCCTAGATTATTTCTTTGCAACAAAATAAGTTTTTTCTTGGGAGGTATATTTTGGATTGTATCCTTACGATTCATGAGAATATCCATTCTCTAATGGTCATCAAGAAGGCATGTTTTTATTGAAACTAGACCTTATGAAATCTTATGACAGGGTAAATTGGAAATTTTTGTTAAAAATCCTTAAGGCCTTTTGTTTTGGTAGTAAATTTCTTCAGCTAGTTTGGTAGTTGATCTCCTCTCTAAGATTCTCTATCTTAATCAATGGAACTCCTATTTTCTTCAGCAACTCTAGCGGTCTATAGCAAGGTGGTACTATGTCTCCTTTCCTCTTCATGATATTTGTTGAAGCATTGGGTAGACTTATTCAAAATGTGATGTAGGATGGATCAATGATGGGTCTCACCCCTTCCTCTAGCAATTAGATTTGTTCTCATCAATAGTTTGTTGATGATACTATCATTTTAGGGAAGGATTTTATTCATGGGGCTAAAATTATTCACTCTATTCTACTTAATTATGAAGCTGCTTCAGAGCATAAAGATAGTCTTCCTAAGAGCACCATTTTCTTTATTAATACTCCTGAGTGGAGGTAGTAAAATATTGCTAGGATTTTGTAGTGTGAAATTGGGGATATTCCTTTGGCATATCTTGGTATTCCTCTTTGCATGAATTTTATCCTAGATTCCTTTTGGAGGGGTATTATTGATAAATTTAATTCTAGCTAGCTGGTTGGAAGGGAACTTTACTTAGCTAGGAAGGTAAAGTCCAATTATTCAAAGCTACACTCCATAATCTGTCAGTTTATGTGATGAGTCTCTTGCAGATTCCTTTAATTTTTTTAGACAAGATCGAGAATATTCAAAAAAGATTCTTGTGGTTAGGGACTAAGGAAAAGAAATGAATGCATATTGTTTCTTGGGATGAGGTTTGTAAGCCTCAAAAACTTGGAGGTTTTGGGATCAGAAGAATCAAAGAATTTAATTACTCTTTGCTAGCCAAACAACTTTGGAAACTTTTAACGAAGAATTGTGAGTGGTCATGGATCCTCTCTAGTATCTTCATGGGATTTATTGGGTCAAAGACCTCATTTTGTATGATTTTATGCCTCCTACTGGTTCTGATTTATGGAACTTTATGATGAAATCCAAATTTTTAATTACAAAGGGGCCGAGATGGTCCTTGGGAAATGACTATCATATTATTTTCTGGGATGATTGGTGAATCGAGAGTGGGCCCCTTAAAGATGTGCTTTGGGAGTGTCCTTTTAGGGACCTTTATATTCTTTCTTTTGGTATCTATGTTGTTGATTATATTATTGATGGTTCTTGGAAGAATATGATGCTTGCTCATTCGGGTCTTGATTTTCTTTAGAAGTTTCTTGCTTCGATCCATATTCTAGTTTCCCCTTTTCTTGATCGAGTGGTGTGGCATTTTTATACTAATGGAAATTTTTCTATTGGTTCTACCTTTTCCCAATAATTTAACCCCCTTGGCCCTCACCCTTTTTAGGCTTCCTTGTGGAACTCCAAATTGATCCCCAAGATTAATATTTTTTTTGGTTATTAGGCCAAAATAAGGTGCTTACTATTGATAACTTGTGGAAGAGGGTTTTTGTTATGCCTAATAGATTTTTTCTATGTCAAGTGGATTTTGAGGATTCTTTTCATCTCTTGGTGGGGTGTAGTTTATGTGAATGTAATATGGGAGCATGTTTTTATCTCTATAGAACTTATGTTGGGTTTTTCCCTTGTCCTTTTAGAAGATTTGGGCCCAAATAATTACCCCCTCCTCTAATCATTATCTTTCTTTGATGTGGTATTTCATTATTCCTCATGTGGCTTGGGGAGTTTGGATTGAAAGAAATAACAAGATCTTTTGAAACTCTTCCCTTCCTCCTCAGCGTGTGTTCTTCAAAATTTGTTCTTCCATTAAGGATAATTTTGTGTCTATTGTTTTTGATATCATGCATGTTGGGCCACATGTTTTTGTTTTTGAGTATGATTTTCAAGTAACTACTCAGTGTTGGAATCTCCCCTTTGATATTGCTACTCTGATTATGAAAGCTAAACTTTCTAGGGAAAATATTTATTGGAATTCTCCTCCCAAGGATTGGGTTAAGGTCAATTTTGATGGTGCCATTAAAAGAAATATGTTATCACATAAAACAATATGAATTTAGTGTTCTAATGACATAATGGAAGAAACCTCAAGGTGTGGGACCTTGCACAAATGAGGTTGAATCTTTGGAGAAGCCTGACTTCCTCTTATAAGCTAAGTGCAAATGTGTTGGTCTAACTTATCACTTGAAAACCCTATTACTATTCTGCTCTAATAGATCATAGAGACAAGAGATAGAAGTGTTGAACACCCGAAATAGTGAGAGGGGGGTGAATCAATATTCCTTTAAACCATTTAGACATTAGCCATCAAATTATAAAAAAAAAATTAACAACAATAATGAATGAAAGCATGAAAAATCCACAAAATCACATAACACATGAATACCAATATTTTTACATGGAAAACCCAAAATGGGAAAAACCACAATGAGGGTTAGTTCACAATATGTTATATCCAAATATAGTATATTGTAGAAATGATCACTATAGGTGGACTCACTATCCAGTGGAATTATTGTCCATAGAGAATAAGATATAAGAAATAAGGGGTGGCTCACAACTATTGAATTGTTACAAATGCATTTACAATATTCTAGATTAAGTTTCGATGAAGTAAAATATCAAACTTTGCATGGAGGATCAATACTCTACTATACTCTGAATTCACACAATTCACACAACTTTGATCACATTTGCATCACACACGGGTAGGTAGAACACTGTATATGTCATATCTTGCACATTTTTCACACCTTTCTTTGAAAACACTAAAATCAATCTCCTATATATCCACATCAAGTGTAACTTAAATTAGGTAGGCCTAATTAGAAGTAACACACAAAATTTGAACTTGTCATCCCCAATCATATTTCATCCGCATCTTGTGCCTTAATTCAAAATTCAAGTCTCCTCAAGATAGGTCGGGATGGACCCAATATAGATCTTACATAAAATTACAACACATGTTAATCCTTCAAATGTGGTAGGTCGGCCCCAAATAAGACCTAAACACAAAAAAAATCATATGTTTACCCAATTCACCACACATGGAACTCAAAACATGATCCCATATGGAATTCTTATTCAACTAAAATATAATATCTTATCTTCAACATCACAAAAAAAAAGAATTATCTGTGAAGGAATGTGGAATCTCCCACACCAACACTTTGTATAGAAAAACAACTGCAATATACAAAACTAAACTCTGTCATTCATATCTTCCTGAATACTTAAAAAAAAAACAAAAAATATTGGATTTAGATGCATCTGATGATCAACAAATTATTGTTAGAATCATAGAGTGATATCTCTATTTGTGATGGAGTGCAGACCCAAAAAATGATGCACTAAACCACTATACTGGAAAAATTGATACTTAGGAATTTTCCTTTGTAGCTATACATTTTGGACCAACTTATCCTATACAAATTTCTTCCAAGACACTTCTATATCATGTTGAAATGAGCACAACAATGTTGATATCTGTAGACACATAAAAATGACCAAGGCCTGCAAGCCATATTTTACCACCTTCGTCCTAGCATAATTGTGACATTTAATTATGTCCTTGGTCCACTTTCCACTATTAATTAAATAATTGATTATTATTTAATTAATTCATGTCTCTTGCATTCTTCATGATTATTAAATAAATAAATAATATTTATTTATTCAATACGTCACTAAGGGTCTATTGTCCTCTTACAATTAAATAAATTTCTTAATTTATTTAATTACCTTTATTCATTTATGTCTTCTCGATTATTAAATAAATGAATTTTATTTATTTATTTAATATGTCACTAATTATCATAATTAAATGGATTTATTAATTTATTTAATTATCGGTCATAATCCTCTAAATTAAATAATTATCTTTAATTATTTAATTACCTAATTTAACATTTCTCTCATTTTATTAACTACCACTTCATTTTAGTAAATAATCTGAAAATCGATTATTTATTGTCACACAAAATCCATATTTTGAATTAATTTAATTCAAAATGGTAATCTTCTTCCAAAAATCAAGTAATTGAGCAAATTCTTGATTTTTCAAATTTGCTTTTTAGTTCAACCTTTATCTTATTGATTTTTTGAATCTTACAAATCAAGCAGTCTTTATATTCTTGATTTTCGAAAATCTTTATCTTTTTGACTAATTATCACATTTATTCTCGACCGTCGATTTGATTTTATCAAATGACATCTTGACCACTCATTTAATGATTTTTCCCTAACCCTAATTAGGGATTGTCACATGAAATCTCGTCCACTGATTTTAGGCTTTGTCAGCTTTTAATCTCGTCCGTCCATCCAAAATTACATTTTCTATAAAATGCCAATTTTGCTCATATTTTGAGACCACCACTTTGTTAATATAGACATTCATGCTTAGAATTTATTTTGAACTTAGTTGGTATAATTCAATTAGATTATTTGTCATAGTCATTTTTCATTCAAATCCTTCAAAACTTGCATAGGACATTGTCATAGTCAAAGATTGCTCACATACAAATCTGAGGGCAATAGTCATACGATCGCTGCGAGCTAGATGGTGCTATGGAGATGAATCATGGAAGCTTCGAGGAATAATTGGTATAATATTTCTTGTATTTTCTTTCATTGTACTCAATAGTTCTTTTGGTTTTATTGATTTTAATCATCTAACTTATCTGAAGAATAACCCATTGATACATTAGTGAACCCGATGCATTTTATTTTTCTGTTTCCCGTACGGTTTTCAGTTTTCTATTTTTTTTTGTAGGTACAGGTCCAAAATGATGCATTCGCTATTTTTCAAGCTGCATTTGTTGCGTCGCAATGAATTTGACTGACTAAACACCGCATTCACTTTGATGAACCGCAATCGCAGTCAGGAAAGCCGCATTTGAAATCCTGAGCGGCATTTGATTATTCAATCGACACATTTTCCTATTAAACCCGAACGTGGGACCACGACGCAATCACTCTGCTGTCACACATTTTCTTGGACAATTTTCTTTTCAAATTTTACATTCGAGTTTTTCTATTTTCTATCCTTGGTTATTTTACATTTTGGGTTTTTTCTGAATTATGATTTTCTTCTGCATTCTACTAGCATAGAGGTTTCATGTTACTAATCTTTGTTTGCAGCATGTGGCGGTTACATTTCGTGGGTCCAAGACTAGTTGATAAAACTTCTAACTTGTGGTTTTACAGGTTCAAGTGTCCAAGATTCATTCCAAAAACATTGTGCTCATTTTTTTTAGAATAGAAAATATTTCTTTTGGTGCACATAAAATAAACATGTTTTCAATTCTGTCTGACTGTGTTTGAAAGTGGTAGGCGAATATGCTCTCACTCTATGCAAACTAGGTGATCAGAAAGCCAGACCCACTTTGTCCCTGTGTAACCTTGATATAATAATTGAAGTATCCTCTCCCCTTGCGCAGCCATGCGATCCTAGATGTAAGAGAAATGATTATTGCCTCTAGAAATTGGGCTTGCCAGGGGATTTCATCACCTCTAGGTGACTCAAAGTAGCAATGGAGCTAAAGCCAAGCTACCCCCGACTGGTATATAAATGTGAATCTTAAGGGAAAACCTAAGATTACGAGTGCGTATGTGTAATACGAACCAAGTAGTACTCCCCAAAACCCTGTTGAGCTTAACCTCTTCAGGATGGAGTGCCTCCTAAATGAAGCTTAATCTTGTGCCCCATGTATGGCCACTCGAACGGGGGTCCCAAATTAAACACCATTGTTTAGTAGCCAAAAACCTTCTATTTTCTAGTGCAACATTGGTCGGTGTGAAGGCATCCACATCTTTGCAGTTTGTAGTAGAGGTGATCAATCTGCCATGGGAGTTTCATGGGGGTTGGAAGATTGGTTGGCCTAAGAAGAGAGTGCACTGTAAGGGGGAGCCCGTGTAGCCAAGCTTCTGAATTCACACGCTACTGATATGCAGCTGGGGAAACCCACGTGGAATCTAGCGAATACTGTCCTAGCTTAACCATAGGATTGTACTTGTTCTCTTTTGTGTTTGATTACTTTCAAAATATCATGCTTTCCAAGTGTTTGTTGGTTATTGAAATGAAACAAACAACACTTGAACATTTGAAAAAAAAACTGTCGAACTTTAAACAATTTGGGTTTTTGACCACAAACATTAGAAATTTGACTTTTTACATTCTGCAACACATTTGTTAAACCGTAATCACTTTGTTGCACCACATTTGCAAGATTTTATAGACTGAATTGCATTTGACATCTGTAAAGCTGCATTTGCAACACTGAACCACATTTTCCATTTTTGGAGCCGCATTTGATGCCTGTAACGACACAATCGCCTGACAGATAAACAAACACTGTCCTAGACCAGAATCTAAGTCTAGACACTTTACATTGCTGTCAAACATCTTTTTCAAAAAGTCTCTGTTAGAAACCAGAACTAAAATTGCTCAAAACGCTCATCATTTGCATTCATTAGCTTGCATCTCGTCCATAGGGATAACTTTCCATTTTTTTTTAGTTGCATTCCCTAGGCGTCATAATCGTCAGTTCTAGCACAAAATTGTCCTTAGGCTTCATCTTGACAAACTTTGGATTATGCCAACTCGTCACACTTTGTAAAACCATTGTTTCAAATCTAGGTTATCTTGGGACATAGTCAGTATTCCTCTTTTCAGTCATTGTCCTTTTTGTGAGAGCCTCCAACTCAACAGTCTAGTTAGGAGGGATCACTCGTCATTTGGACCTTGTCACTTAGTCCTCTTAGCAAGTCCTTTTGATAACCAAAATTGAAACATAAGTCAAGCATAAAGTGGTTAAGAAAAACCTTTCTCCAAAAATTGTCCATCTTTAGTCCTCATTTTAAACTTAGACTTTTCATTGTCCATCTTTAGTCCTCATTTTAAACTCAGACTTTACATTGTCCATCTCTAGTCCTCATTTTGAACCTAGACTTTGCATTAATCATTTTAGTCCTTAGTCAACGTTATCATCGCAGTCCTCATTTGGAACTTTGGCCTTGACAACCTTGTCATCTTGCATTAATCATTTCCTTAAGCAAATGTCATTATCACCTTGCATTGTCATCTTTTATTCCAAAATACAAAAAAATTAGTGTCATAACTGATCATTCTAGTCTTCATTTTATTTTCGTCATTTGCTTTAGACAACATTGTCACATTGTCATCCCTTATTATAACAAATCCAAAAACATAGGCTAGCATCATCCTTGCATTTAGTTGTCATTCTCATCACTCTCATTTGAGCAATTTCCTTTTATGGTGGAAACTAGACTCCAAAGAAAGAAATGACAAATGGAAAACTTTGGACAAGACTCCAATTCCAATGCCACCAATCACACTTACGACCCAAATTGGACTTTCGAAAACCCATTTAGCGACACAAATACTCAACCCCTCATCACCATACCATCCTCATCAAACAACCCCTTTGAACCATTCTTATGCAAGGATGAATATGGACAAATACTTGAGGAAAACCTAGAAGTAGCAGCACAAGATCCAGAAGCGGCCTACTACGTAGAACAAATGGTCTTATATGACAGAGAGATATTTGGCCATACTTTTAAGTCAAGGAGCTAAATTACCTCATGGGTTCGACATTAATACTTTGAGATCGACATCTCCTGACAATAACGTCCACAATACACATAACATGTCCAATAGTAGTAAACCTACAAACACCACAAGCAATACCTTTTTTGATGCCACCTTGAAAAATGTCACAACTACCATGAGTGCTACCTCCAACATTCCAAACAACTCCAATTCAATAAATGCTACATCCATTGGAGGAACACAATCTGTCACATTGCCCACAATATCAACAACATCGTCACAATCGACTGGAGCCACCTTTGGGTCCTCGGCAATGTGGGCAAGTTATTCCAATCCTCTCTTTACCACTATGGTAAATTCCATGGGGGCATCGTCATGCCATAAAAATCCTCCATTGACAACTACATCTAGTACCATGAGTGCATCTTCATCAAATCCTCCCATTGGTACCTTACTTAATCTTTTGGGAGGAAGTAAACAATTTATCTTTATTCAAGGACCACAACATAATGTTAACACATCAACACAGCCTAATTCCATCACCTCCCAAGGAAAAAATACGACCATTCTCCTTGTACAAACCCAAAAATTTGGACAAGACAGTCAAAACACACAACCTATGGCATCATTCGCACATCAAAATATTCATGGTCACCATATTCCTCAAATATCAACCCAAATGGCTGGGGGACACATTCTGACATATTCATCCCATATTCATACCCACCAACAAGTCCCCAATCCAAAATTTCAATACCAACAACATGCAAACCATAACACATCATACATGTCACAACAACACATTCCTCAACAACACACCAAAATCCACTCACAATAGATGGGGACTCATGGTGTACCAATCAATCCAATGTATGGGGCTACAAATGGCCCTATAATCGATGCCTTGCAAGCAAATTTGATGGGTATAGAGAAGACCATAGAAAACATACAAATATCTAGCAAGAAATCAGAAATGTCATATGATTTATCCGTATATCCCTTTGACATGAACTTATACATGCCACCATTTCCTTTAGGATATGTGTCACCAAATTTTACCAAATATAGAGGAAAGACAAATCCTATTGAACATGTCTGAGAATTCACAACCAACTGTATGGACATCGCTTATGAACCAACGTACTTGATGAGACTCTTTTCTAAAATTCTTGCAGGTCCTTCCCTTGAATGGTTCTCTAGTCAAAAGGATATCCAAACATCGGATGAACTTAAATGAAAATTCATAAAAAATTACTCATACAACATTGACATGGACACCTCTATTACTCGCTTATGCAATCTCATGCAAGAGGATGCTGGTGAAACATTCATCCCATTCTTCCAAAAATGGAGAATTCTAGCTAGTCATTGTCACATTGACATACCCGAAAAGGAAAAGGTTGACATGTTCGTTTAAACACTTCTAGGCCCCTTAAAATATGGATTGCAAGTACATTTTTGCACAACCTTCATAGACCTAGTCGAAAAGGGTGTCCATGTTGAGAAAGCTCTTATTACAAAAGGAGAGCTAAAATATGGTCCTAAAAACATGACTGTAAATCCTCCCGCTGACAAAAAAAAGTACTGGGTCAAAAATAAACACGTTACCAATGATGGTGTTGTCAATGCCAAGGCTGTCAACACTATGGGTCTTGTACTGGCTCTAAAAGGGGTTCAACCGCAAAAAAAACCAATGACAATACTGAAACCCCCTACCAATGTCACTCCAAACAACCAAAATGGTCTAAACAGTCAAAATCAAGGACAATTTCGCCAAATAAGACAATTCCCAAAAAGATGAACATACCCAATGTTGGGAGAACCAATTGAGGATGTCCTTAAGAAACTCCTCCAAAATAGTCTCATCACACTTGAAGAACCTAAACCGTATGACCCAGGGAAGTTTAAACCATCATGGTGGTATGATAATGCTTTCTGTGAGTACCACCGGGCTAAAGGACATAAGACATCATCCTATTGACAACTCTGAAATATTGTGCAAGACTTTATTGAAAGCTAAGTAATTGAATTGGGTGGGCCAAAATTTCCATCAAATGCTAACCATACCATTCATAAGAACCCATTGCAATACCATGGTTCTAATAACGCTTCCACGTCAGGTCCTAAGACAAACAATAATCAAGCCAATTACGCCCGCGCCAAGCATGACTATTCTGGAGGACCTACTATAAACAATGTCTGAACTGATAATGAGTGTGTCAATACTATCATAGTCAAAAGAGCACCTCAATGAAATGCCACTACTCGAAGTAACAAGATCACCATAGTTGGTTAGCCTCTTGCTAGGCAACCTAAGATCACCATACTTGGTCCATCTCCTAAACAACCGCAACCTAGCTCATTCGCAAAGCAGTGGCAACCCAAGAGTCAGTTTAACCTTATCGATCAATTAGGTAAAACCCCTGCGTAGATTTGCATACTTGATCTGCTCCACATTTCTCCCATGCATAAGGCTATACTGGACAAAACCCTACAAGAATCATCCATCCCTAAGGATATTGATGTCAACCAATTTGAGACCATGGTGGGATACCTCACTACACCTCACCACGTCACTTTTTCTGATCAGGATTTTTCGTCACCTAAGACCAACCATAACGATGCATTACATATTGAAACTTTCATCCATAAGCACAAGGTCAAAAGAGTTTTAGTAGATGGCAGAGCAGGATTGAACATATGCTCCTTAAAACTGTTTAATCCTCTAAGATTTTCTGATGCATGCATAGACCCTACAAAGAGCATAGTCATAAAAGCATATGATGATGATGAACATTCTTCTAGAGGTGTTATTCCTCTTCCTATCAAAGTGGGACTAGTCATTGTGGATACAACTTGCCAGGTCCTGGATCTAGAATTACCTTACAATATCTTGCTTGGTCGCCCATGGATTCTTAAAGGTCATCCCCTCCACATATCACCAATGCTTGAAATTCCCATTTGACGGCACATAAATCACCATATATGGAGACCCCAACCCTTTTCAATATTGTACCAACCTAAGGGGTATTTCCAAAAATTGAGTGCCCATCAACCAAGAAGCTCCTAGCTCTTCTGCTTCCAAGTACATTGACCCATCCACATTGGCATCATCTTCCACATCCACTCCATCCACATCTTCCACCACGCCACCATCTTCCACACTTCCTAAAGGTTGAGCCCACTGTCAAGATCTAGGACCTAGGCTATGGAGAATTCAAACTGCATGTATGGCTTATAGCATCATGAAAATACCCAAGTTGCCAAAGATCTATGGTAGGCCATGTTTTAGAATGGAACCCAAGGAAATTTTCAAAGTTCCACCAAAAATGGTTTTTATCAAATGGGGAGACAAGAGCAATGAAGACATTTCCAATATTACAGGATGGCTCTATAAAGAAATGGCGGACCTACCCCCATTACCAGTTAAGAAATATGGCAAGGGATATGACATGATGAAGGCTAAGGGCTACGATGGAACTAGTGGCCTAGGTAGAAATAAAACTAGATGAAGAGAGCCCATAGAACTTTTCAAAATACTGAATTTTGAGTGAGCGCGTGCATGCTTCAGAAAGTGTCAAGACAATCAAGGAATCCCTTACCAAAACTGACTCCCAAGAGTGGGAATTTGGCTCCCAACGATCCTTAAGTGACTATTGCCTCAATGATTTGTTCATTGAAACTGGGGAGCTTACCTCTGAACAAAAGTTTTGGAAAACATTTAAAATTGACCAAGCACCAAATAGTCACAGTCCCAGTTACCTTTCCCTACAAGCCCCACCATCTGAATCTAATAGCCGTCAATCGAATCCATCTAAATTACCACATGACATGGACGTCCATGACTCCGATTCCTTCGTCCCCTACTTTGACAACGAATATGAGACAAGTGAAGTAGAATATTGGATAGAGTCTGATGTGGAATTGGATGATGACAACTTCATCTTCAATGTCTCTGAATCTATCTACATGCTTTCTGCATCCTCCCCTCAATTCACCAATGTTGATGATGGCATTTCTCTAGTCTACTCACAATTAATCGATTGGGAACAACAAGGCCCGCCAGTCCTGGACACCTTTCAGAATGATGAGGCCATCACATAATTTATGGGATTACGTGAGGGCATACCCAGTGGTGATCACAAGGCCAGATTCACCATTGACCTAGATTGTGCAGCTTACTTTAGGGAGACTGCTCCATCCTCCAGTCAAAATTAAAAATAAGAATAAAGCAAAAAATGAAATGTCTTTAGGTGAAGATCGAAAGGCACCTTCTGACGAAAAAAAAGTAAAAACAAAGGATGTATCTGCAGGTGAAAATCTCTCTGAGGCGCCCAAAGATGGAGGATTGGAATTTGTCCCTGTAACTCAAGAGAAATTAGCTATGCTCATAGAGGACACCATAGAAGACAACATATCAACCACAAAAGATCCCAAAATGGTCCTCTTTGTTGCATCCTTGACTGAAGAAGAAAAACTAGAATTTCACAAATTCTTTGCCGACCGTAAAATCAACTTCGCATGGTTCTATGTGAACATGCCTAGAATAGACCGAGAGCTGGTTCTGCACCATCTACCATTATTTCCAAATGCCAAACCAGTTAAATAGAAGCTACCAAAAATGCATCCTCAAGTTGCTTTATTAGTCAAGGCTGAGTTGAAGAAACTTCTAGACGTTGGGTTCATATGGTCTATTGATTATGCTGAATGGATATCTAACCTGGTGCCAGTAACAAATCCAAATGGGATGATCCACGTCTACACAGATTTTAGAGACTTAAACAAAACATTTCCAAAAGATGATTTTCCGCTACCAAATATAGATATCATTGTTGACCTCATGGTAGGATACGAGATGTCCCTCATGGACGGTTTTTCAGGATATAATCAAATTTGTATCACCCCCGAAGATCAACATAAAACAACATTCGCTTGCACATGGGGTACATACTGCTGGTATGCCATGTCGTTTGGTCTTAAAAATGCAGGCGCCACATATCAGAGGACTATGACCACAATCTTTCATGACATGATGCATAAGATAATGGAAGATTACGTGGATGACCTTTTGGCTAAATCAGTAACAAGAAAAGATCATCTGGAGGTGTTAGCCACAATTTTCAAGAGACTGGAAGAATATAAAGTCTGATTGAATCCTAAGAAATGTGTCTTTGGTGTAACATCTTGCAAAATTTTGGGATACATAGTTTCTCGAAGAGGCATTGAGGTCGATCCAACAAAATTAAAATCCATCGTGGATAGGCCTCCTCCCAGAGGAATCAGTGAACTCATAACCTTACAAGGCAGGGTGCAATCTATCCTACGCTTCATAGCACAATTGGCCGATAAGTTTCAACCATTCCAATATCTTATGCGCAAAGGCATCCCCTTTGTGTGGATAGATAAATGCCAAGAAGACTCTCAGAAAATAAAGGACTACCTACTATCACCGCTAGTTCTTATGCCTCCTATTTAAGGAAAGCATTTAATCCTATACATCTCAGCCATTACATCAGCATTGGGGGCATTACTAGCACAAAACGACCATGACGAGAAAGAAAGGGCCATATATTATATCAATCAGACACTGGTTGGATATGAGCTGAATTACACATCCATTGAATGTGCTTGTATAGCAGTGGTCTTTGTAGCTCAGAAGCTAAGACATTATATGTTGAGCCATCAGAAACAGTTGGTAGAAAAGATTGATCCTCTCAAATATCTATTGAGTCGTGCAACATTGCAGGACGTCTAGAAAAATGGGTAATGATCTTGAGTGAATATGATATTGAATATGTAGAAAGAAAGGAAATAAAAGGACAGGTCATAGCAGACCAACTGGCAGATTTCCCAGATGAGTCACTATTTCTTATGGAACCTAAGTTACCTTGGAGACTCTACTTTGACAGATCTCATACCAATCATGGCTCAGGGGAAGGAATCCTATTTATCACCCCTCAAGGAGATTCCATTCCTAAATCCTTCCGCATAGCTTTCCCATGTACCAATAATGTGGTAGAATACGAGGAACTAGTCATAGGACTTAGAATGGCAATAAAATGGAAAATCAAAGCACTACATGTCTATGGGGATTCTCAGTTAGTCATCAACCAAGTGAATGATAACTATAACACTAAGGATGGGAAACTAATGCCCTACAAACGAATGGTTGAAAACTTTCAGACATGTTTTCACACAGTTTGAAAACATGTGAAAGTTGTCAACCATTCGTTTGTAGCACAGAACAAGGCGGCAGATGCCATGGCTACAATAGGCTCTCTCCTCGACATTCCAAGCAATATGCCTCAGCTGGAATTCCTAATAGAACAATTGTTGGTCCCCGCCTACAACATTCTAGAATCTGAGATGGTCTGCGAGCTTGTTGGTCACAATTCTCCCTGGTACAAAGACATTCATGACTACCTTAAGTCCCAAACCCTCCCCCCTAATCTATCCAATAACCAGAGGAAGTCTTTTATCTAAAAAGTCACAAGATATGACATCGTTAGTGACACCCTTTACTGCTATAGCTTTGACAACACGCTCCTTAGATGTCTCGACACCAACGAAGCACGCACAACCTTATGTGAAGTACATGAGGGTATATGTGGGTCTCATTCGAGCGGTCCTACTCTGGCCAAGAAGATAATGAGACTTGGGTACTATTGGCTGACCATTGAGAAAGATGCACTAGAATATGTCAAGACTTGTTGCCAATGCCAAATTCATAGTGATTTGATTCATGCTCCAACACAGGAACTTCGGCCGATCACTTCCCCTTGGCCCTTTGCATAATGGGGACTTGACCTCGTGGGCAAGATCCATCCTACCTCATCAAATGGCCACAAATTTATCATCACCGCCACTGAGTATTTTAGGAAGTGGATTGAAGATATCCCCCTGACATACATAACCAACAAACAAATCTCCAAATTCATTCTTAACTACATCATTTTCCAGTATGGTCTTCTGCTATCCATCATCACTGACAATGGACGCTCGTTTAAAAACCAAGATGTTTGAGTTATGTGAGTGATTTCACATCCAACATCATTTTTCCTCTCTGTATTACTCGTAGGGAAATAGTCAAGTCGAGGCGTCAAATAAAACCATTGTTCAAATTATAAAAAAGACTGTCAATCATGTTGGCCGTGACTGGCATATTCAACTCAACTCTGCTCTGTGGGCTTACTAAACCAACATTCATACACTCACAGGAGCCACTCCATTCACCCTGGTCTTTGGAGCTGAGGCCATCTTTCCCATCGAGGTTGAAATTCCTTCTTTACGAGTCTCCCTGAAGGGTTTAACTAATGATGAGGAGTGCATAAGTCATGCCTACACAAGCTGGAAATGTTAGAGGAAAGACGAAAAAATTCCCTAAACCATCTATAGGCATATCAGAATCATCTCTGTCACAATTACAACAAGAGAGTCATGGTCAGGAAGTTTGACATTGGTGACCTAGTCCTCATGCAGAATCCTAAGAATCAGGCTGACAGAGGAAATCCAGGCAAGTTTGAACCAAACTGGTTGGGTCCTTACATCATCATATCCTCTTTTGGTTCTGGAGCATATCAACTGACTACTCCAGATGGTGAACAATTGACAGAGCCTATCAATAGTCTACATCTCTGCAAGTTCTATGCATAGCATTGGAAAGTTGAGCCGAAAACCTTGAAATACAAAAAGAATTGAAAAGGGATAAAAAAAATTGTTGCCTTGATGAAAACCTGGCAAACAGGCATCTCGGCGGCACCAAAAAAAAAAATTTGAAAAAATCACAAAAATAATAAAGAGAAATAATTCGTCCAACAGTGAAAACCTGGCAAACAGGCACTTTGGATAAGTACCATGGTGAAAACCTAGCAAACAGGTGCCATGTGTAGTCAATCATTGCTCGACCATCTACTGTCACTTTATATGTCTTGGCCTATGATGGAACACATTTTCTGTCACCACCATGACCTTTGCCATGAAATCATACTCTTCCTCTCATGGTTGACAAACGATTGACATCAAGTCTGGCATACTGTCCATTGGGTATCCCATGCATATCCTTTTCACGTCCTTTAAAATTAGCTAAGTCTTGAACTTGACTAGGGATAAATTTTTTATCATGTGACTGTAGTGGGTATTGTGCATGGCCTGGGCAATTGTTAAAGTCCTGAAAAATGACAAAAACCATCATAAAATGTCCTAAAGAAAGACAAAAACATCGCAAAACATCCTGGAAAAAGACAAAAACATCGCAAAAAGTCCTAGAAAAATGACAAAAACATCATAAAATGTCCTGAAAAACAACAAAAACATTATAAAATGTCTTGAAGAAAGACAAAAAAATTACAAAACGTCCTGAAAAAGACAAAAAAATTGCAAAATGTCTTGAAGAAAGACCAAAAACATCACAAAATGTCCTGAAGAAAGACCAAAAACATTGTAAAATGTCCTGAAAAAAAGGAAAAAAAGACCTAAAAATCAAAAAGCATCCTGAAGAAACCCCAAAAAATGTCAAATTATCTCAAGAACACAAAACAAATTCATTTCCCTTTGAAAGTTCATCATGTCAATCAATCAGTCTTCGTCATTTGTCCAAACTACGTTGTCTTTGTGCATTCGCTACGTAGGCAAGACTCATTTTCGAGTCCCCGAGACATTAGGTCAGCCCTTTTAAGTTTTTCAAAATAAAATCATGACGCAATCTTTGGTCATCAAGACAAAGTCATTGGTTGTTTCGAACTACGAGGTCTTTGAGTGAATGACGTAGGCAAGGCCATTTGTTGATGAGCCCCTGAGGCCACACTAGGTCAGTCCATTAGGGTTCATGCCACTACACTGGAACACACATCAAAATGTCTTCAAGTCAAACAAGTCATTTCAAAACAAACAAATCTCTTAAAACAAACTCTAGAAATTCCTTAATAAACATGACAATCACATCAGCATGTTAACGTCAACATGTAGTCAACACAAGTCAATTCAGTTAATTCAATCAAACTTAGTCAAAACAAGTCAAATTATCATAACCATTCAAACTGTCAACTCTTGGTTATCTTTCAGATGTGTCCTTTTGAAGAATAGCCTCTTTCATTTATGCCTTAGGATGTGTCCTTCCTAGGCATCATCATTGTCATTCAACATTTTTGAGGGATCCTCTCGACATTTAAGGATCACTCCTCTCGACATCGGTATCTTTCAGATGTGTCCTTCTGAAGAACAAATTCTGTCATTTATGCCTTAGGATGTGTCCTTCCTAGGAATTGTCACTATCATCTGACATTTTGAGAGATCCTCTTGACATTTAAGGATCATTCCTCTTGACATCTAAGGATCATTCCTCTTGACATCAGTATTCTTCATGTGTCCTTCTGAAGACCAACCTCTATCATTTATGCCTTAGCATGTGTCCTTCCTAGGCATCGTCACTGTCACCTAGCATTCTGAGGGGTCCTTTTGACATTTAAGGATCGATCCTCTCGACATTACCATAATTCAGGATGTGTCTTTCCTAAATTTGGAAATCTTTGGCATTCGTTATCCTGACATCATTAAAACATGGCACTTTGGCATCTCAACATCATCAAACCTGACATCTGGACATTAAAAAACTTGACATTCAGACACACTTGGCAAACACTTGGCATTTGTCTTTGGCTCTTTCATCATGTTACTAGTTTTTCAGCGAGGTCCTAGCAACATGATTTAGAGAAGCAGTGATGTATCATGATGGCTAGTTTTATTTTTCATCATGCTACTAGTTTCTCAACGATGTCCTAACAACAGGATTTAGAGAAGCAGTGATGTATCATGATGGTTGGCTTGATTTTTCATCATATTACTAGTTTCTCAGCGGTGTCTTGATAACATGATTTAGAGAAGCAATGACGTATCATGATGATTGTCTTACTTTGTCTTTTTTGGGACTGTCCTGTTACTAGTTTCTTTGCGATGTCCTGGAAACAAGATTTAGAGAAGTAGCAGCGTATCATGATGATTGTCTTACTTTGTCTTTTTTGGGACTATCATGTTACTAGTTTTTCGACGATGTCCTAGCAACAGGATTTAGAAAAGCAACGACGTATCATAATGATTGTCTTGTCTTGTCTTTTTGGACTATCATGTTACTAGTTTTTCAAATATGTCCTGGCAACAAGATTTAGAAAAGTAGCAACGTATCATGATGATTGGCTTGTTTTGTCTTTTTTAGGCAGTCATGTTGCTAGTTCCTCAAGGATGTCCTGGCAACAGGATTTAGAGGAGCAACGATGTTTCATGACTTGTATTTATTGTCTTTATTTGTCTTTTTATGCTTGTGGTTGGTTATGACAAAAAGACTGGGGCATTTGCACTCTTAGTATGAGTCATGATCACCCTTGTTTGTGACTACTTGTCTTACATGATGGTACGGCCTTGCACACCTTGATCTATGTCATATCATGGTGTTTGTTGGCCATTACAATAATCCACCCAATGATGATTAAGAGCAATAAATATTAAAGTCCTATGGTAAAGTTTTGAAGGATTTGGTCTAGGAACTAACATGCATCTCCTTTTGTCCTGTAATCTTCTCTCGCCCATCTCATATAGGCATTGCATCCATATCATCATCCATATCTTTTTCACTAACATTTATTTGTCTCTTCATATTCTAGTCTTCTCATCAATTTCGAGAGCACACCTGTGTTCTTGGAACCCGATTGTCCTCTCGAGGGGGCATACCACTACCTCAATCGTCATTCTTCCTCATCCTATTTTGCACTCGGGCATATTTTTGACTTATTTTCTTTGTCACAATATGACAAGCGGCATTATGACAAAGAGGGGAAAAATGTACACATAAAAATGACCTAGGCCTGCAAGCTCTATTTTACCACCTTCGTCCTAGCATAATTGTGACATTTAATTATGTCCTTGGTCCACTTTCCACTATTAATTAAATAATTGATTATTATTTAATTAATTCATGTCTCTTACATTCTTCATGATTATTAAATAAATAAATTATATTTATTTATTCAATACGTCACTAAGGGTCTATTGTCCTCTTACAATTAAATAAATTTCTTAATTTATTTAATTACCTTTATTCATTTATGTCTTCTCGATTATTAAATAAATGAATTTTATTTATTTATTTAATATGTCACTAATTCTCATAATTAAATGGATTTATTAATTTATTTAATTATCGGTCATAATCCTCTAAATTAAATAATTATCTTTAATTATTTAATTACCTAATTTAACATTTCTCTCATTTTAAATAAATGAAATTATTTAAAATAATTTCATTTTATTAACTGCCACTTCATTTTAGTAAATAATCTGAAAATCGATTAGTTATTGTCACACAAAATCCATATTTTGAATTAATTTAATTCAAAATGGTAATCTTCTTCCAAAAATCAAGTAATTGAGCAAATTCTTGATTTTTCAAATCTGCTTTTCAGTTCAACCTTTATCTTATTGATTTTTTTGAATCTTAC
Organism: Sequoia sempervirens; assembly: GCA_007258455.2. Classification (NCBI taxonomy): domain Eukaryota; kingdom Viridiplantae; phylum Streptophyta; class Pinopsida; order Cupressales; family Cupressaceae; genus Sequoia; species Sequoia sempervirens. The sequence continues at coordinate 124,898 of VDFB02260693.1, read as the reverse complement.
AAATCAAGTAGTCTTTATCTTCTTGATTTTTGAAAATCTTTATCTTTTTTACTAATTATCACATTTATTCTCGACCATTGATTTGATTTTATCAAATGACATCTTGACCACTCATTTAATGACTTTTCCCTAACCCTAATTTGGGATTGTAACATGAAATCTCGTCCACTGATTTTAGGCTTTGTCAACTTTTAATCTCGTCCGTCCATCCAAAATTGTGTTTTCTATAAAATGCCAATTTTTCTCATATTTTGAGACCACCACTTCATTAATATAGACATTCATGCTTAGAATTTATTTTGCACTTAGTTTGGTATAATTCAAGTCGATTATTTGTCATAGTCATTTTTCATTCAAATCCTTCAAAACTTGCATAGGACATTGTCATAGTCAAAGATTGCTCACATACAAATCTGAGGGCAATAGTCATACGATCGCTGTGAGCTAGAAGGTGCTATGGAGATGAATCATGGAAGCTTCGAGGAATAACTGGTATAATCTTTCTTGTATTTGCTTTCATTGTACTCGATATCTCTATTTGTGATGGATTTCAGACCCAAAAAATGATGCACTAAACCACTATACTAACAAAATTGATACTTAGAAATTTTCCTTTGTAGCTATACATTTTGGACCAACTTATCCTATACAAATATCTTCCAAGACACTTCTCAATCATGCTGAAATGAGCACAACAATGTTGATGTCAATGACAACACTAGACCATTCAAAATGTACATATCATGCTCATGTTTCTAGACAACGTCATCAATGAAAAACTTCCAACAATCTCCCCTTTATAGCATCATTAATAAAAAACTTCCAACAATATCCCCCTTTCTCATTGATGGTAATATGCTTACCAAATAAATGCTTTTTTTCCTAAATATCTCACCAAGTAAATTTATGAATCTCTCCCCAAATATCTCTCCAAGTAGCCTTATGAATATCTCTCCCCCTTTGACATCAATGGTGAAGGGTGTGCTAGTACCAATTTTTTTTTTATATAATCCCCCTAACATGTACAAACAAATATAACTAAAAGAATATGCTAACTCCCCCTTGGGTGATCTCACAATAGTGGTTTACACTTTTTGGCCAAACTTGACATTGAATTGATTTTTTTAACTAAATCTTCAATTTCAGGCACCTATAGCTGCTAAACCATGAGGAATTTGAAGATGAAGAAAACTAGTGATTTGTGAAATTTTTTCTGTAGGTTTTAAATATATTTAAAAAAAAATTGGAATCAAATTGCATTTATTTTTCCATCTCCTTCAAAAACTAGTTTTTAATAGTAAACACCATTTTTAAAGAGTGATGTGTACTTGCTAACACAACCTTTTTTCTATGAATAATAAAATTATAATTTTTTAGAATTTAGATTCGTAACTACGATATCTAGTGCATGCAATTGGTTTCATGGTTTTTTATTGATTTTTTTTTCTTAAATAAGTTTTGAAGTCAAACCAGTTACAATTTAGACATAGGTTTACTTGCTAACACATCACTTTTTTTTTATGTATTATTGAAATTCAAATTTTTTTGTTGGATCAAGGACATCAATATCAAGTGCATAGATATTTTTCATATTTTTTTTTATAATATACTATTTTTCCACATGTGCAAAATAAAGAGCTTGATTTTCGGTGAAAAATCTACATTCTCAAAAAATAAATATAATAATAAAATTAAATATATTTAAAATTATACTTTTTAGGAAGCTTATAATAAGGACTACATACTTAAAAAAAATAAAAATTTAAATGAATTCATTTGATCCCCCAAAGGGTAAATCAAAAGTGGCTTTTTATTAGCATTGTGATAAGTGTAAAGGAGACTCCATTAAAGGTATGGTTTAAAACTAGTGAGGTTCTATCCAAGGGGGTTTGATCTAAGGTGGTTTGATCAAACCCTCTTCAATTCAAATACTTTAAATACAACTTTTCAAGGCTTAAATCATTAAATTTTTTAAAAATATGTGATTTCAACAAAAATTAGGATGTTGCAAAAAGTGTAAACCACTATTGTGGGATCACCCCCTTAGGAAGTTAACTAGAAACTTCTATATTATCTGCATATTTGCAAAAGAATTTGAAAATTTGAAAAATGCATAAAAAGTAGAAATGGTCAACCAAAAGATGTTGTCCCTTGAAGCTTCTGTAAGATAACTTGCCAAGTATATTTACCTTCTTCCCAATGTTTCTTTGTTGTTGCAAGTGTTGTATACTATGACTCAAGCTTCACCAAGATTTACTCTCCTTATTTCAAAGTACCATGCGTATGATTTATCTTTGAAGTCCTATCTAGACTAGTAAGGGCACTTGAGATAGGTATATACTTCATCTTCACCAAGTCCCTTCGCTTCTCAAAATGTTTGATTATTTCTTCTTTTTGGCTCTACAGAGTGAAGTATTTTTCATGTAAGTTCACTATAGCAGTTTAGGTTTGATCATTTCTATCTTGTACCAAATCATAAGTGTTTGATGCACTACTTATTTGTATCTTAATTGCATCCATAACGTCCTTTATGCTTTGTGTGGTATCCAATCACTTCATACAATACAAAAATAAGGTTGTTGCTTCTTCTTCACAAGATTGTACATCCTTCAAAATTTCTTCAACTCTATTGTGTGCATATGCACACTTCTTTATAATGTCCAATAATTTATTTTCTGCAAGCCTTGCTTCAACTTCTATTTTAACTTTATCTTTCAGTTTAGAGGCATATTCCTTGAAGGAATCAGTTAGTAGCTTGAAGTTTTCCATTGTAGGTAGGGAGGAACCAATGTTTGTACTAGGTGTTGACTCCTGTAATTTCTTTATAGCTTCATATATTAATTCACTGATCTCATGCTCATGTTGAGCATCATCTATATGAATATCTCCTTCCATATTTGGTTTGGGTCACTAGGGTGAACATTTAAATCTTCTTCAAAGGTCACAATGATGCCAATTTCCTTTTTCCTTGTAGCTTTCTTCTTGAATCCTTGTAGTTTTCTTTGCTTTTTCTTTGATGGCATGAACTACTAGAAGGGATTTATCCTCTACCAGAGGACTATCTATGTATTTTCTCTTCTCACCAATAATTGATCTCCTAGAGCTACCAGAGGCTTTTGTTGTACTCATATCAGCTCTAGCTCTTTCTATGGAAACCCTAACTTTCTCTTTTGAGATTCCAAGCTCTTTGGAATATTTTTTTACCTCAGCATCAACCTCTTTCTTCATCTTTGATTTCTTAAATTTATGATGAACTTCCATTGATTTTTCTTTATAATTTGCATACCTTGGCCTACTAGGATCTTTAGGATTGTTCAAAAGCACTTCCGCACAACCAATAGCTTCTACTTTTGACACCTCATAACCTAGTTCTGAAACCCAAATGGTTCTAGGTTCAACTGCTTCTATTATACAAAAAATAGTAGAGACCAAAAAGGTGACATCATTTATGTATCTCTTTACAACACTTCTTGGAATTCTCTATCTCTCATTCATTCTTCTTTGAAATATTACAAAGAAGGATGCACATACATCACCCTAAGAATTCATATTGTTGTGTGGTCTCACAACACACCCCAAGATTGAAAAGGCTTGGGGACCCAAGTGAAAATATAACTTCTATGGAAAGAGCTAACAAATTGGAAAATCACCGAAAGTGAAAAGGAAGAAAATAAATCTTTGATTAAAATAAAGTACTTTGTATGGTAAGTGTTTCATACACCAAGTACCAAAAACACAAAAAAGGCGAACATTAATGTAAAGTTCAAGCGAATGGCTTTTGTTCGGTGAGATCGAGTCTGGTAATATGGAGTCTGGTAAGATGGAGTTCTGGTATAACCGAGGTTTGGGAAAGTAAGTGGGTAAAGCTAAATACCAAGTACTGGGTACTGGGTTGAAACGTGAAGAGAAATGTTAAGTTTTTAAAAAAATTGTATAGTGTTCCCGGTGATCTGGTATATATACAAGGATTTATGATATATGTTTTTTTTAGAAGTGAGTTTTATAGAATTTTGTACTAGCATTTGAATAGTGGTTTTATTTATATGAGATGTGATGACATATTTGTTTAAACAGGGATTTAATATTTGGAATTTTGTGATTGCAGGAGCTATCAATTGTGATGCAAAGCTTAGGTATGGATGGTTAGGAAAACTTGAGTCATGGATGGAATAAAATTCAGTCTAGTTTTATCACTCTAGGATGTGATAATGTAGAAGGCTTTGAGTCCACTAGATTGTTGGAGATTCTGGTATTTCACATACGGTGGAAACAAATGCTAATCTTCAGGAAAGCCCATTCCCAAGAGTGATGGAACTAGGACAAAACAAGGTGTAGGCGGTGAAAATTCTACCTTATCATTTTGAATGTATGGGAAGCCCCTACATGTTATCATGATTCAAGATATTTTCCCAGAAAAGATTCCAGATGAAAAAGTAGAAGACGAAGAGCTTCAACAAGTGATTAGAGTTGACTTCCATTGAATTCAATTGCAATTCTCCTATTGGTCACAATATTCCATGTGCCTTGATGAGATTGGTCCCTTAGATTTCCTCTCATGTAGATCTTTTATCCTATTTGAGCCTTGTGTTCTATAAAAGGCTAGAGGATGCTTAATTTTATTGTAAGTTTGAAATTTGTGGATGTTGAAGGAGAAAAAAATTATTTTAAGTTTTTTTTTTTTCCTATTTTCTGAACCATTTCAACTTAAAAATTTGTATGCACGTAGACATTAATTGATATCAGAGCTTTATGGATACCTACCTATCTAAGTATCTTTTGTAGTTGGTTTTGTAAGTTCGGCTGAATAAGACTATATGTTGCCCCATTTAAGGGTGCATACAAAACCTATTTGGTGTCCATAAATGAAACCCTCTCTTTAAAAGTTTGCATTGTTTTATACGTAGTTATGAAGCAATCTGGTGAAATATAAAGCGGTTTTCTATGTTTTGATTAATTCTTTGGGGCATCCATGGGGAATAACTGGGAGAAACTTTTATTTTTTAGTATTTTTATATTTTACTTTATATTAGATGTTTAATATTTTGAAAATGTTTCAAAAATATAAGTGAATGGAAATAGTTTTGTTGAAAATATTTTATTTTCCATAAAATTATTGAATGCTTAATGCTAAATTTACTTTAAGTGATAGAAAAGAAATTAGTGATGGTCTTTGAAATCTAATGTCAAATCTATTGGTTTCATGAATTCAAAGTTTATCCTTTCAAACTGGAAAGCTGATCTAAAATGTTCAAAGAAATAATACAAAAATATGTATATATATGTGTATGTGTGTATGTGAACGACCCTGTAAAAGAAATAACAACAATTGTCACATCATTACCTGAGAGCAACCCTAGTGCAACCATGACCTAATTATCGAAGACTTGGGATTAAATGAAAGTCAATATTTGCTTTGTAAATGCAAAATTTTCTCTTAGGTTGTCTTTGTTTCATATCTTTCAAGAAGGATAGGCTCTTCGTGGTCTTTTCTGTGGAGATTTTATTCGATCTATTTACTACGAATAAAACTGTTGTCAATAGGAACTGGCTCTAAAAGGAGAGGGCCCGACACTCCGACAGTCACGTGCAAATACGCATATGATTTTTTTCTTTCTGGTTTCTTTGATATTTTTGGGTTTTATCTTTTGGAAGTGGATTTGTGTTTTGAAATTTTATTCTTAAATTTGGCAAGAAGCTTGTAAACAAAAATTGAACACAAGCTAGTTTTCATGATGGAAATTGGAAAAATTTGTAAAATTTTTAATCAAAAATTACATCCTTTGAGTTTGTTTACTTTTGGTAGTCACCAAGTGTAGAATTCATGATACAACTAATCATGATGAACTTGAGTGTGGAATTTTTTTAGCTAGGGTAAGTTTAGCCATAAGTGCAGCAATTTAGTTAACAAAAGAATTTTTAACTCCTAAAAGAAAAGGATTGTTAACGAGAGAAAATTCCTACCCTAGTGGAGTTGGAAATATTAAAAAATTAACCAGTGAACTGAAACAGTTAGGAAATTGTGATTATTTTAAAGAAAATTCTAATGTCTTGTAGGGGAATAGGTGAGAATGTCGAGATTCAGAGACATTTCATCATAAACGAGGAGAAGATATGGATGAATCATCATTCCCTGTATACGTGGAAAACACAGATAGTGAGATAAAGTGGGAAAATCGAGCGGGAAACGCGTGTATTGTGCTTCAAGCTGAAAATTCATTATCTATAAAAAGACATTTTCCTGATTTTATACAAGATACAAAATATCAAGTTTTTGCTTTTTCTCTTTCTGATAATGATATAAATAGTGATACATCTTGGTCTAACACAATTCAAAGCAAAGACAGGGCCAAGTATATGGAGATTTTCAAAAGAGAAGGAAATAGAGAAATTAACACATCAGATCATGGAAATGGACTAGGGCTGGGAGAAGGTATAGTATTGCCGCACCAGACGAAATGTGTGCAACCGGTCTCTAATGAGATTGTTTTCATACATTTAAGCCAGATTTTGGGTAAGTACACCTTCAAATTTATGATGTTTAAATGTAGGAAACTTAAGATATTTCATTATTACAGTAGGATATTGAAGATGTTGATAAGGGAATTTAAAGATAAACCTGTTGTAATTTGTACTAAAACTGTAGAAGAAATAGCCATAGAAATTGAAATGAATTGCTTAGTTAGAGTTAGTTTGTTGTGATATTAGAGTTAGGGTAGTTAGGGTTAGTTTAGTTTTTTTTATGAGTTTTTTCTTTTCTTTTTTATTTTGTTTTGTTTTGTTTTCTTTGCTCGACTTCTGCATTAGCAAATTCTGCTTAAATGTATCTTAAACATGAGAGTGAAATTGAAACATTTTACAAAACTAAACTGAAAACAAAATAATAAAGGCATAAATAGTGAAACATGATTTTAAGAAAGATAACCACAAAAAGATATATATATATGTGTGTGTGTGTGTGTGCGCGCGTGTGTGTGTATCACGTATATACGTCAGATGTCAAAATCCTTGTCAAAAATAAAAAAGGAGGATTCAAAAGAAAGGTGAGAAAAGTTGTGGATGGTAGTAGTTATCTAGTCAATTTGGGACGCCTCTTCTATCAAGGCTAAATACTGGTTACAAGACATAATAACCCGGCCAAAATAACTGGACAAAATAACCCTGTCACAATAACCCAGGGACAAAATAACCCGGGGTCATAATAACCCAAGCCAAAATAACCCGTGGTCAGAATAACCCATGGACAAAATATCCCCATAAGAATATAGAGAAAGGAAAACAAAATTTATAAATTACATGTATGTTGCTAAAAAAACTTTATTATTCAAAATTTCAATTAAAGTGTGAAATTATGAGCTATGCCTCTTATATAATCTAAAATGTTATGGTTGTCATAACCATCAACCAGTCTTTTTATTCCTTCTTTGAGTTCACGGTATTTTTTCCTACTTGGTTGCCCAATGTATCCAACCATATATTTCTCTATTCTATTATCTTGGAGACTCTATTCTTTTTTCACTGCTTTGATGAATTTCCAGACTAAGTTGTGTGATGCTTGAAGTAATTCACTAAATCCTATGTCCCATCCCTCAATAGTATTATTGGTTATGGGAAGATCATCTTGAGTAGCTGAATAGCAATTCCCAATTGTGATTGGAAACTTGGGTGATTGTCTGTTGCCTCTTCTGGTTAGTCTGCTAATACACGTGTCTTCAAAATAATCAATTATGGGTTGCAGGGTCTCCTCATGTTTCATATAATAAGGAGATTTTTGAGGTGTTTCAAATGCATCAATTACGTCTATCTGAGGCACGAAAGTTAATGCAACAAGTTTCTTGATCTCATATGCAAATACTTCATCGACACTGTAACGTGTTTGTAGACCTTCTTCTTGAAATTTCCTCCACAAGCATTAAGAGAACTGGAAAAAACATCCCAAAATAGTGGAATTTGGAAAAAAATTAGAAATAGCTCCCATGAAACCTAATTCAAAATCAATAAGTATAGATTTTGGGTTTAGATCAAGTTGAAGTTGTTTTAATTCTACAAGTACTTGTGTATAAGTGGTTCTTGTTTTGTTGCTCCTAAGAATATAAATTAGTGGAAATATTGCATCAATTTTCAAGCCAAGGATCGTGTACAACTATTGAAAAATACTTGGCACTGTTTTAAATGTACTATCACTAAACCAATTTTTAGATTCTTTCAGTAATTGCAAATTCTATGTGGTGGTGAATATTAAAAAATGATTCTCATCATTACTGTCATGAAAAATAAACTTTTCCCCTCTATTGGTAATTGTATATTCAACTGGTAAGATAAGATCTGCCGATGTGTGAGGATATGTCATTTCTAGTTTACTAGCTTGATCTAAAATGGCCATGGGTTATTCTGTCCATGGGTCATTTTGACCACGGGTTATTCTGTCCATGGGTTATTGTGAAACTGGGTTATTTTTTCCTTGGGTTATTTTGGTCGGGTTATTCTGTCCAGGGTTTTTTTGGTCGGGTTATTATGTCCCGATACCCTAAATACCCTATGTAGATGAGTTCCTGGTGAGCTTCAAAATCTTGGATATGGATATCAGTAAGAAAAGGCCGAAGTGGAAACACTTCCCCATGATTCAAGAACCAAGGAATATCATCCATGGAGAGAATCCCAATGGTTGGGTGTGCGACAACTAAAATGGTGTCCAGATTCTCCAAGAATTTAGGCTTAACTATTAGGTTGGCAGTGGTGCAAATGTCTTCAACAGGTAACCCAATGTCCAAAAGTGAAGCTACAAAATGAGAAGCTATGTCAGAATAAAAACTGAAGTAGCAACTGGATGCAACATATCTTTCCCCAAGGACTAAGCATAAATTCAACACAGTGAAGCTAGAAGTCCTAATAATAAAAACCTTTTCAAGCCTTTGTGGTGTGATACTCCCCAAGAAAATGTTTTATCTACGAGAACAACCCAAACAAATAGGAGTATCCATGTTTAAGAAGAAAAAGTAAAAGCACATAACAGAGTGGAATTACAAAAGTGTAAAAAAGGAGAAAGAAAAGAAAGTGTAGAGAATTTGAGAAGAAATGCACAAATTTATAGAAAGCCATGAACAGTGTAGCGGTACATAGTTGCCTAGAGATTTTTTGGGAAATCGTATGTGCAAGGTGCCAACTGATTAATAATCTTTAGAATTAAAGGTTGAATCAAATAAATTCTTTGCACATGTTTGGTGAAATTGCTTCGAGATTGAGCAGTACAGAGACTGTGAATCAAGCAAGTTCGAGATTTTGAATTAATAGGGGTCATTTCCAATTATTCTAAAAAAGGGTTGTAATGATTATTGAGGTGTTAAGTGTGTGGATTATACATGATAATGAAATTGGAAAGATGTTACATGTCATCACCCAAAGAAGCTAAAGAAATAATACGTGCTGAGCAAGGCATGCGAATTTAATACAAAATAGTGTGATCATTTTTCAAGGAATCATGAAATTTTGATCCATTAATGAAGTGCAACATTGCCAAGTTGAGATAGTTAGCAAAATTTTTAGAAGTTTCCATAAATTCAATTGAAAGGGTGGTAACTAATGTTTCTAAATTTAGATTTAAATTTGGTGATTAAGTTGTCTATTGCTAAATTTTAATTTATGCATATCTTTTAACATATAACGAGCTATAGTTATTTAAGATTTGACATAATTGGTAAAATTTAGTTGGAAACACACACTTACAAGGAATCATTAAATGAGTTTTTGGGAAGTAGTGAATTGATGAAGGGATTTACATTGAATGAAAAATCAAAAAGTAACCTTCGCTACAATTGTAATTCCCAACCTAATAGCGGTGCTTCAATGCTTATAAGTTGATAAATGAGCTATTATTGCAATATCAAAAGTGAAAAATGAGCTATCATTGCTATATCTAAAAAAAAAGAAAGTGATATCAACTCTTTAGGCTATCCAAATAACTCTACCAGGGCTATGGATGCCTGACCGGTAGTAGAGCTATGTTTGGGGGAAATTATGGAGATAACCTTGTCGGGGCTATGGACGCTTGACTGGCAGCAAGGCTCTATCCCTGGTTGGCTTTGGAGGATTACTATATTATGTAGTTCAATGTAATGAACTGATTCTATTTACTAAGTTCTAAAAACTGGAATTAATCAAGAGCACACACAGATGTTTCTGGTGGATTTTTAATTTTTATGCCAGAATCTAAGTAAAGGTAGAAATTTATTGTTTTAAAATATGTATAAGTTCTAATTTGCAATTGCTGATTTAATTTCAAGTTTAATTTTAAATTTGGTTTTATTGGTTGTAAGTTGTTGTGTGGTCTCACAACACGCCCGAAGACTGAAAAGACTTGGTGACCCAAGAGAAAATATAACTTCTATGACAGGAGCTAACAAATTGGAAGATCACTGGAAGTGAAAAGGAAGAAAATAAATCTTTGATTAAAAGAAAGTACTTTGTATGGTAAGTGTTTCGTACACCGGGTACCAGAAACACAAAAAAGGCGAAAGGTAATGTAAAGTTCAAGCGAATGGCTCTGTTCGGTAAGATGGAGTTCCAGTATAACCAAGGTCCGGGAAAGTAAGTGGGTAAAGCTAAATACCGGGTACTAGGTATCAGGTTGAAACATGAAGAGAAATGTTAACTTTTTAAAAATTTGTATAGTGATCCCGGTGATCCGGTATATATACAAGGATTTATGATATATGTTTTTTTTTAGAAGCAAGTTTTATAGAATTTTGTGCTAGTATTTGAATAATGGTTTTATTTATATGAGATGTGATGACATATTTGTTTAAAAAGGGATTTAATAGTTGGAATTTTTTGATTGCAGGAGATATCGATTGTGATGCAAAGCTCGGGTATGGACGGTCAAGAAAACTTGAGTCATGGATCGAATAAAATTCAGTCTAGTTTTATCACTCTGGGATGTGATAATGTAGAAGGATTTGAGTCCACCAGAGTGCTAGATATTTTGGTATTTCACATACGGTGGGAACAAATACTAATCTTTGGGAAAGCCCATTCCCGAGAGTGATGGAACCGGGACAAAACGAGGTGTAGGGGCAAAAATTATGCCTTATCATTTTGAATGTATGGGAAGCCCCTACATGTTATCATGATTCAAGATATTTTCTTGGCAAAGATTCTAGATGAAAAAGTAGAACCCGCGGAGCTTCAACGAGTGATTGGAGTTGACTTCCATTGATTTCAATTGCAATTCTCCTATTGGTCACAATATTCCATGTGCCTTGAAGAGATTGGTCCCTTAGATTTCCTCTCATGTAGATGTCTTATCCTATCCTAGCCTTGTGTTCTATAAAAGGCTAGAGGATGCTTAATTTTATTTTAAGTTTGAAATTTGTGGATGTTAGAGGAGAAAAAACTTCTTTTAAGTTTTATTTTTTTTCCCTATTTTCTGAACCATTCTAGCATAAAACTTTGTATGCACATAGACATTAATTGATATTAGAGCTTTATGAATAGCTACCTATCTAAGTATCTTTTGTAGTTGGTTTTGTAAGTTCGATTGAACAAGACTATATGTTGCATCATTTAAGGGTGCATACAAAACCTATTCGGTGTCCATAAATGAAACCCTCTCTTTAAAAGCTTGCACCGTTTTATACGTAGTTGTGAAGCAATATGGTGAAATATAAAGCGGTTTGCTCTATTTTGATTAATTCTTTGGGGCATCCATGGAGAATAATCAGGAGAAACTTTTATTTTTCAGTATTTTTATATTTTACTTTAGATTAGATGTTTAATATTTTGAAAATGTTTCAAAAATATAAGTGAATGGAAATAGTTTTGTTGAAAATAATTTATTTTCCATGAAATAAATTTACTTAATGCTAAATTTATTTAAGTGATAGAAAATAAATTGGTGATGGTCTTTGAAATATAATGTTAAATCTATTGGTTTCATGAATTCCAAGTTTATCCTTTCAAATTGGAAAGCTAATCTAAAATGTTCAAAGAAATAATACAGAAATATGTATATATATATGTGTATGTGTGGATGTGAACGGTCCCTTAAATGAAATAACAACAATTGTCACATCATTACTCGAGAGCGAGCCTAGTGCAACCATGACCTGGTTATCGAAGACTTGCGATTAAATGAAAATCAATCTTTGCTCTGTAAATGCAAAATTTTCTCTTAGGTTGTCTTTGTTTCATATCTTTCAAGAAGGATAGGCTCTTCGTGGTCTTGTCTGTCGAGACTTTATTTGATCTATTTACTGTGAGTAAAACCATTGTCAACACATATCTCCAAGATTAATCATATAGTCTCCTATCTAGTATGCAATAGGTTTTTCACTTGACCAATTGACCTTTCCAACCATAGGAACTTCCTTCAAAAAGTGGAAAACCAAACATATCACCTGTGTGCCATTCTTGAATACATGCTTCTTCTTCTTAATTTCCTTCAAGTTCTCCATTAATTGTTGCTAGAGAAACTCACAAAGGTCATACTTTGCATTTTTCTCTACCATGTCTTGTTCCACATGAATTATGGTTGAAAAGACTAAATTGTCTCTATAAATCTTGTGTCTAATAACCACAGTTGCATATTTGATTGTTGGGTTTATGATAGGGTTTATTGCAACACTTGTTCTCTCCATTATATCCTTGTTCTTGGTGGATTTCTAGACTAGAACCATACTGGTGGATGATAAACTAGTTACCTCTCTAATTAATTCCTTAGTAATCATGTGAGGGCCATCAACAAATTGTGAATTCTGCTTAGGGCCATTCTAATGCACTTCTCTTCATAGCTAAAGTTTGAAAACCATTTCCATACATCTAATTTCTTCTTAGTTAGGACATTGTACTTTGGTTTTAAAGTGTAATCATCCCAAACTAACTCATCTACCCATAAGTTTAACAATTTTCTAGAGGAGTGTTCTTTTGTGCTGCCATGAATGTATGCCCTAATATCTTCAGTTGGAAAAACCTCATAAGGTATGTGTGAAAATGCACCTAAGGGATCATCTTCTAAGACTTTGGTGGAATATATTTTAAACTTAGGTTGCAGTCTCTATGAAACATCTAGAAATTTTGGTATCGCCATTGCATTCAAATTTTTTTCAAATGATAATTCTAAAAAACTAGAATATGTAGGGATTGCTAAAATACCTTTCTCTCTACTCAATCAAGTAGGGTTTTGATATTCTGCAACTTGGAGATGCTTTGGATTCTTCAAATTCATCCTTTATGCTCCTTCAAATTATTTTAATGGAATGAATTTACCTTATAAAATACACTTTTAACTCTTCAATTTGACCTAATTTTGCAATAAATGATTCAAACCATAAAGTTGGTAACCCTAAAAACTATATGCACAGTCAACTTATCAAGCTCCACAAATCTCCACATTAGCATATTTCCTTTCATAATATTCTTCAACAGATTAAGCATTCTATTTTTCATGACATATCTTCATGTTATTGCTCCAACACCTCTTTTCTGGCAGGGGATATAAGATATCCATTAAAGCTCCCCCTAGGCCATCGTTGTAGGCTTGGTTACTAAAGGAATCATCTACATTGTAGGGTGGTACAGATTCTCCCTTATCCTTAGTCTCTTCTTTCTTTCTCCATATCTATTCCATTTCCTTATTTACTTCAACTGGATCAATTATTTTGATTCGTTCATTCTTCTTTACTGGATTATCCTTCCTTGTATTTCTACTTCTACAAAATTTATCAATATGTCCATGCCTACTGCAATTGTTGCATGCCATTTCTTTGTGCATTGTTCCTTCTAGTCATTCTAGTTCTGGATTTATTAGCTTTGTGTCCAAATACATAGCATGTATAATAGTAACCATTGAAGGATTGAACCATTCTACTATTGTTATATACATTCATCATTTGAATTCTGCATTCATTTTCTCTATGTCCAAATCTTTTTCATTTAAAATATTGACTAGTAAAGGATGGAGCATTCTAATTCATTTTGTTTCTACACTCCATTGCTCTATGTCCATATTTATTAAGAGAATAAAAAAATCATTGAAATATGCTTGTACCTTTAATCATTTGTTGTCTAATAAGGGGTATTCTAGCATTACTTATTTGATTCCAAATCTTTCCATTGTTCTTCTTGTCTTCAGTCTTATCTGGTTCATTGATCTTATTTTCTTCTTTAGATGCCTGAGCTTCTTTTTAGCTTTCTCCTTTTTCAATTATTAGACTACCTTTGTCTTTAGATTCTTTCTAACCTACAATCAACTCATCAAGAATTGTAGAAATTTTCTTGAATTTGTCTTCATGACTTCTTGCTTTCTCTAGATTTGATCATAGATTTTCCACTTCTTGTTCAAGCCTCATGCATTCATTAGATTTTATTTTCACCATTACATTTAGACATTCCTCAACTCTTTTATCTTATTCCACTTGCACTTTTATTCATGTGAGATCTTCATTTGCTTGCTTCAATAGTTCATTTACAACCTTATGCCTTTCTCTAAACTTTTTGATTTTCTCTTTTATTTTTCTGACACTCATTTTCATCTTTAATATTTTCCTTCAAATCTTTGTTTTCATGTTCAACTTTGTTAGGATCTTCAAGTGAAAATTTGAGTTCTTCTTTTTCAATCATGCAATCTTCTTCTGTGTATTCAATAATAGGAATATCTTCTGGAGGAATAAGAAACTTTCTATCAATCATGTGTTCAATCTCCAAGATCTTCCCAAAGTGGTCAAGCTCCTTATAGGGATCCAAGCTCTGATACCAATTGTTGAGCACTTGAAATATTGAGAGGGGGTGAACTAGTATTCCTTTAAACCATTTAGATATTATCCATCCAATTATCAAAAAAAATTTAAGTACAATTATGAATGAAAGCATGCAACATCCACAAAATCACATAACACATGTACACCAAGATTTTTACATGGAAAATCTAAAATGGGAAAACCCACAATGGGGGTTAGCTCATAATATATTATATCCAAATATAGTATATTGTAGAAATGCTCACTATAGGTGGACACACTATCCAATGGAATCACTTTCCACAGAGAATAAGATATAAAAGAGAAGGGGTGGCTCATAGCCTATTGAATTGTTACAAATGCATCTACAATATGCTAGATTACAGTTCCAATAAAGTACAATATCAAAATTTGCACCAATTTGGATCAATGCTTTTCTATGCTTTAAATTCACACAATTCACACAACTTTGATCACATTTTCATCACACACATGTAGGTGGAACACCATATATTTCATCTCTCGCACATTACTCGCACCTTTTTCACACCTTCCTCTCAAAACATCGAAATCAATCTCCTAGATATATCCACATCAAGTGTCACTTCAATTAGTTTAACCTAATTGGAAGTAACACACAAAATTTGAAATTTTTGTCCCCAATCTTATTTCATCCACATCTCATGCTTTAATTCAAAATTTAATTCTCCTCAAGATAGGTCAAGATAGAACCAATATAGGTCTTACATAATATTGCAGCACATATTAATCCTTCAAACATGTTAGGTCAGCCCCAAATAAGACCTAAACACAAAAACCTTCATCTATTTACCCAATTCGCCACACATGGAACTAAAAACAAGATCCCATCTGGAATTCTTATTCAATTGACATGTAATAACTTATATTCAACATCAAAACAAAAAATAATTATCTACAAAGAAATGCAAAATCCCCCACATCGACACTTTGTATAGAAAAATAATTGCAATATATAGAACTAAACTCTATCATTCATATCTTCTTGAATAATTCACTAAACAAAAAAAACTATTGGATTTAGATTCATCTAATGATCACCAAATTATTATTAGAATTGTAGAGTGATATCTCTATTTTCAATGGAGTGTGGACCCAAAAACCGATGCACTAAACCATACTAACAACATTGATACTTAGGCATTTTCCTTTGTAGCTATACATTTTTGGACCAACTTATCCTATACAAATATCTTCCAAGAAATTGTTGGAAGTTTGTCATTGTTGATGCAGTTTGACAACATGTGCATGGTATGTATATATTTCTTGATTCAGTGTTGTCATTGATGTGATCACTCTAGCATGATTTGGAAGTATTCCTGAAGATAGTTGTATAGAAAAAGTTGACCAAGAAAGTACAGTTATACAAAAAAAAATTCTAAGTGTTCCTTTTGATTATATAATAGTTCAATGCATCAATTTTTGGGTCTATACTCCACAACAAATTGATCAGTCACTCTATGATTCTAATAGTGTTTTTGTGATCATCAAATGTACCTAAATCCAAGGGTTCGTATTGTTTAGAGAAGTACTAAGAAATATATGAATGATAGAGTTCAACTTTGTATATTGTAGTTATTTTTTGAATAGTATGTTGGTGTGGGAGATTTTTCATTCCTTCATGGATAATCACTTTGAGTTGCAATGCTTAAGATAAGCTTTTAGATGTTGATTGAGTGGGAATTCAAAGAGAGATCGAGTTTTAAGTCACGCATTTTCCAAATTGGGTAAATAGATGGAATTTTTTTTTGTTTAGGTCTTATTTGGGGATGACCTAACATATTTGAAGGATTAATGTGTGTTGTGATATTATGCGAGACTTATATTGGGACCATCCTGATCTATCTTAATGATATTTGAATTTTGAATTAAGGTGTGAGATGTGGATGAAATTTTTTAAGGATGAAAATCTTAATTTTGTGTGTTACTTCTAATTAGGATGACCTAATTGAAGTTACACTTGATATGGATATATATAGGTGATTGATTTTAGTGTTTGATGAAGAGGGGTGCTAGTGGTGTGTGTGTGATGCATGAAAAGTGACATATATGGTGTTCCACCTACATATGTATGATGCAATTTTGATCAGATTTGTGTGAATTATATTGCATAGTGTGCGAATACTGAGCAGAGTAGAGTAGAATAGAGCATTGACCCAAATAAGTGCAAAGATGGTTTTTTACTTCATTGGAGCTATAATCCAACATATTATAAATGTATTTTTAACAGTTCAATAGGCTATGAGCCACCCCTTACTTATTCTATCCTATTATTTGTGGGTAGTGAATCCACTAGAAAGTGAGTCCACCTGTAGTGAGCATTTTTGTAATATACTATATTTGGATATAATATATTGTGAGCTAACCTTCACCGTGGTTTTTCCCATTTTTGGTTTTCCACTTAAAAATCTTGGTGTTCATGTGTCATGTGATTTTGTATATGTTTCATTCTTTCACTCATTATTGCAGTTGAATTTGTTTTGGTAATTGGATGGCTATGGCTTAATGGAATATTGATTCACCCCCCTCTTAGTATTCCAAGTATTCAATAGACACTTCTAAATCATGTTGGAATGATCCACAACAATGTTGACATCAATGACAACACTGGACCATGTAAAATGTACATACCATGCTCATGTTGAGAGACAACATCATCAATGACAGAATTCCAACAATCTCCCCTTTACAACATCATTAATTAAAAACTTCCAACACAAAGGAGACATGAAATGTAAAAGAAGGTGATGCACCAAGATAGAATTTGTTTCTTCCTACTTTAGAACAACATAATACATCAATGAAACAACTAAACCACATGCTCATACATGAAGGTAAATGGATTTTACTCAAACATGTAAGAGATTACAATGATAATAGCTAAATTTTATTAAATCAAAGATTAGAAGTAACCTTTACAATGGCAGAATATAAAAATGTAGTATCTGCAATAAAAAAATCCTATAGGAGCTAGAGGAAAAACCCTTTGAAAGAATACAAGTGTTTCTTTTATAATTCAAGCATAACTGAGATGACTTCAGATCAAACCCTAACCCCACTAGGGTTATAAAAAGATCTAATTTGATTATATATTAGAAGGCCATCAAATATTGCATTGAGATCGGCCTCGAAAACCTTGATGTACATGCCATGGCTCCACATTGAATGCTCTATGAGTGCAAAGTAGAGAACTCTCACAAAATATGTAATGAAATTTGGTCTGCAATAGAAGGCATGTGTCTTCTAGATAGAAAGAGGTATGGGAACTAATTTTTCATTGAATATGGCATGGGAAACTATGAAGGATAAACCTTATAGTGAGAAAATTTGATCTTGGTAGCCATTATATTGATCTGGTTGTTGAAATATAATTGCACAATTACTTATGAATCACCTATGAACATGGTGTGTTTAGCCATTGAAGTTTGAATTTGAACCATTGGATTGAAGACAGATGGCTGAGATCACAACCTCAATAGAAGTTTAAAACATGACCATTCGAGCATATGAGATATATGATCAACATCCATCACAAGATCACAATGCATCACATTTCCCATATGAAGTCACTCCCTTGAAAATGTGATCGCCTACATCCCAATGATGCAATAAAATGATGCCACATCATCCCTATATCCTTTCTTGTTATATCGCACATCGCACATACCCCCTACACCGTAAAAGCTAAAAATGTGATGCAAAGAACTCTTGTGATGAAACAAGGTGCTGAAAGTTAGCAGGGAATATTCCCTCAATATATACCTTTTCCTTTGGCATTCATTGCACATCGTAGATAGGCCCCAGGCCTTATAAATTAAAAATGTGATATGAAGAACCCTAGCGATGTAATCAAATTTTTCCACTTGTTATTATTTTGTACATCACAAATAGGCCCCACCCTCTCCAACATATAAACGTGATGCACTAGAGCTAAGTGATGAACCAAGATTTTTCCACGTGTTTTAATCTAGAACCTTTAGTGCACATCACAACCATAAGCTTGGCATTTGTTAGTGAAAATATGATGCAAAGAAACAATGTGTCCAAGTAATTTTCATTTTAATCTTCTAGGATAAATGACCAAGCCATCCTTTGAAACAATGTGTCCAAGTAATTTTCCTTGATCAGTAGAAAAGACACATTTATTTGGATTTAGGGAGATACCATCTTCCCTACATTTATGAAATACCTAGTCAAGGTGACTAAAATGGTCTCTTGCATGTTTTGAAAACATTGTGATATCATCCAAGTAGACCAAAATAAATTGTATGAACACACCTTGAAACGCCATATCCATGGCTCTCTGAAAAGTGGCACCTACATTGGTTAGACCAAAAAGAATTTTACAATAAGAATAGGTGCCCCACTTTGTAGTAAATGTTGTCTTATGTTGATCAAATTCTTGGACCAGAATTTTATTGTAATCTGAGTAACCATCCAAGAAAGGAAACCTTTTTGACCCGCCAACTCTTTGAAAAATATGTGTTGAATGAACAAGACAACTAAGAGGGGGGAATGAAATAGTTGTATCTAATCAACACATCAAAAACCCTTAATATTAATAAGATCCACATGCATTCGTTAAACCGTTATTCTGTTATAATGATTAAGCATGAAGTGCAGATAACAAAAACTGAAATAACAACACCATACACAATAGAACACCATATTTACATAGAAAACCTAATGAGAGAAAATTTGTAGTGAGGATTAGCTCACAATATAAGTAATTGAAAAATTGATACAAAAGGGCTCATTGCTAGAATAGTACACATTTTCCAAAAAGGCTCACAACTAGGGCATACTACCACAAAAAGAAAAAGAAGGTAGAAGAAAAATGTTACACAAATAAAAATTTCTCACTGCAATAAGGAATCCACCACAATGCTCCAACACTTTCATAGTCTTGTTTGAAATATTTAGAACACCTTCGGCTCACTACATTCAAGAATCCAATACTTTAAAGTTCACACTGCTTTGCTCAAATTTACATCATAGACATCACTTGCATTAACCTCACATCTATCTTGATTCTCTCTTCATTCTCTCTCCCAAATCACAACAAATCCACTCTTATTTATATCAACCTCAACCTTAAACATATTTTCCAAGATCGGTATTCTATCCATTGTATTTACAAATTTAAATTAGGTCGGCACCTAAACATTCTCACAGTGGATAGGAATGAAAGGGGACCAAAAAAACACTTAACCAAGACCCAAAATTAAGTCTCAAGTGCCACACTACACATCCATTAATACTTTAACATTTTTGAATGTAGTGTAGACACTGTTACCTAACTTTCACCCTCAGGCTCAATCAGGCAAGGCATCTCCATTGCAGATGTTCATAAGGTCCAGATGGGACGTCTCCATTGAGGGTTATTCTATACATATGATGACATTTCACAGGGGATTCAGTTGGGAGGCCTGCTCTATTGGAAACATGCCTCAATATTCTATGGTCAGCCTCCATTAGAGCCAGGTCAGCATGACATCTTCACTATCTGGCCGACTAGCTACTTGATACTTTCCGTTTTGAATAGGTGCTATGACCTAGTTTCTGTCCTGCCGAACGAAGCTACAGAGTCTATCGCTATAACATTAAGGGTTCGGTATGACCTCTTATCACATGAATTTCTCTGGCCAATAGGCCATTCAATCATGAGCTCAGGGAGACTCATGGCGACCAAGGGCTTTGGGGTAACTTCTGGCGCTCGGTGAAGGGTCCCAGTGAACAGTCGGAGTCTCTCCGAAAGGAAAGGGAGCTTGCCGGAAAGCAAGTCTTTTGGCATAACAAAGCATTCAGAGAGATGTCCCAGTGATAAGATGAATTCTTCCCGACAATAGAGAGCCTTCAATGTAATAAAGCAGTCGGGGTAAGGTCTCCGCGACTCTGATGTCTCCTCGAAAGCCAACGGTCCTGCTAATGAAGTCATATCGGCATAAGGTCTTGCCGAACGCAAAAGGTCTCCCCGACATTTGATGTCGGTGTAGCGCCCGACACTTGGTATGAAGTCTGGCCGACAGGCCAGAGTCTCAGCGAAACGAAAGGGAGCTTGGGCAGAATGAGGAGTTTGGCAGATGGTCTTGGCGACAACAAGGGGTCACGCCAACAGTATTTGAAAAGCAAGAGGCCTCGGCAGAAGATGTTGTTTTTGGTGAAGGATGGTGGGATCGCCATGAGGTCTCAGCGATGCAACAGGTCTCAGTGACATAAATGACATTGGCAGAGCTCCCAGCCATCGCGATAATGTCTTGTCAACACAGTGTAGTATCAGTGAAAGGAGGAACATCGGCAAGATAATGAGCCTCGCTATGGAGTCTTCCTGACTTGATAATGTCTCGCCAAAAAGAAATCCGGAGCTCGGTGGAGTGAAATGCATTTAGGGTGATATCGATAAGCTCTTTACGAAACGATGAGGGAGTTCTCGGGGTAACGTTTTGCCTTCGGTAAATTGTCTCACCGACAATTGGCTATCTTGGCGACCATAGAGGCAGCATTGATATGAATTCTAAAGCCCGCTATGATGTCTCACCAACCATCATGTGTTGTGCCGATAGTTTTAGAGGGCCATAATCACATCGGCGAGACACCTCAAGTGTCTCACCGAGATGCGATTTTGACTGAATGAGTTTTGACCGTGGGGAGTCTGTGTGTAGTGCACCCAGCCAATCAAGGAGAGCTACGGGTGAATCGTTGGCAGCTTGACCAGTGCCAAGAGAATCAACAGAATGTGAATCAACGTGTATCTGTTTCCTAGACTCAAGAGCATTCAAGGCGCTCAACAAGGGGATTTAGTAGGTGGACACAAGGACCAGAAGTAAATACACCCGGTAGCTTCAAAAGATCTAAGGGGTTTCTCTAGGCAGTAGTTTTTCACTGACACACACAGCAGGGACACACAGGGGTGCAGTATTTAATTCAATCAAAGATCTTAGGATAGATCTTTCTAAGCCCGATATTTTTGTAGGCCCTAAGGGGCCGACACACTGGTGTATATAAGACATTTTTTGCCTTTTTGTAAATAGTTCAGATTGTGCATTCAAAAGAGTTAGTGATTTTTATCAATCCTTTCTCGACTAAATGTATGTTTTGTAACTCAACTAGAATCTGGAATATAACAAAGAGTTTACTTGGGAAGCTACTGTTAATGTTTGTATTACTCTCATTTTTGTATTTTAGACTATGCAAGTTCTTAGCTGTGTTTTTTCTAAAATCTTTATTCATACCTAAGGTTGTGAAATTCATCTTTCCTTCCTGAGATGTGCATGTAGAGCAAGCCTGTTAAGAATAGTGCATGAGTTTAAAGGGGTTATGTTAAGTAAGCGAAAACATTGTCTTTTGCTTTCCAGTGTATGTTCTTCCTATGTCTGTTTCATGATTTCTTATTGACTCGGTGTATCACCATAGGAATAATTCAGTTTAGTTTCATTATTTGTATACATTCCTTCTCCTTTTACCTTCACAGAATTGCTAGTTTAGGTGATACCCAAAGGAAGTCGGCCTTCTCTGGAGGTTCATTTCAACTTCAGGTGACCTACAGCCTTGAAATGATCCCATGTTTCACTAGAAAGCTTAGTTCTCATAACTTCGCATAGGGTGCATTTCTAGGTGACAACAGTTTCTAGCATGCCCAGTGGGACTAAAATTAGATTGAATTGCTGGTTAGTATGCAACTAGCTACTCCCAGAGTTTATAGAAGTCATTTGGCATACTTGGCAACTCCACAAAGAAGAAGAACTCCAGAAATTAGTGCCTTCTACAGTTTATGAGAAAAGTTCAGACAAGAGGCAGCTCAGGTCCCTTCAAATATTTGCAACTGTCACCACCGAGAAGAAAAGGCAGAGCAACAGAAAAAAGAGGAAAAACAATTATCTATTCTAGAAGAACTCAGTCTAGTCCTCCATCAGTAGGATCTCATTTTGATATACAAGTAAATCCAATTTAGCTACCTCCAATGGCCGCTCCAAGGAATCAACCCTTTGTCGCTTTCAATAGAGGCAGCCCCTTAAATTTGGCACAACACAATGACATCCCAATGGTAGCCTTGAAGAGTCTGCTAATTTTTATAGGGGAAGACCAAACTACTCTGATTGAACAGATGAGAGATGTGGCTTCATTATGCAGAGTCCATCACATAACACAAGAGGATGTTGCAGTGAGATTACTAGCTGCTTCACTAAAGGGAAGAGTTGCCCAATGGTATAGGAGCCTACCAGTCAGTTCAATTGCAACTTGGGACGAATTTGGAGACAAGTTGCATAAGCAATTTCAGGACAGGTCTGATAACTTGTCTCTATTGGAGCAATTAACTACAATTAAGAGGGCTCCACAAGAACAGATGAATGATTTCAACTTTAGATTTCAAAGAACTTGGGATAGAATCCCTGTAACGGTGAGGCCACCTCTAGAGTATGCATTTTTGTACTTTTTGAGGGCTCTGAACAACGATATAGTTGTCATGATACAGTCAATGGGAGGAGTGTCTTTGCCAGATGCTTTCAAAATAGCAATCAGAGCTAAGAACAACTTAATACAAGCTGGTAAACTCTCTCCTAGGCCTCTAATGCCTATATTTCTAGAAATTCATGCAAACATTCCTTTGCAAATACCTCCTTTCACACCTCTACCAGCTGTGGCAATGTTGCCAGCCGTTGTTCCAGTTGTTGTAGCACAAGAAAATGTTGCTTCTGGTTCTCCAAATGAGTTACAAGAAATCAAAATTCTATTGCAGTCTTTTGGTAACAAGCTTGTAAGCTTAGAGAAGCAGCAATCATATAGTAGGCCTTATCAACAGCAAAATCCAGGCCAGCAACAAGCATATCAGGGGAATAGACAAGCCTACCAGGGAAATTACCAAGGCCCAAGACAAAATGTGAATACAAGGCCTTATTAGGCCTATGCTCCAGCACCTGTTAGTGCAGTCAAGGACCTGGTTCCTACTCAAAACAACTTAGCAACTGATTATGAGTGGTGCTACCCTTGCAACTAGCCCCACAATCAGGCCACTTGCTCAAATGGACTCATCAATCAGGCACTTATGGTACAGAATGCCTCAAGTTCACAACAGAGTGCATTTAATGAGCCATCTCCACAACACCAAGATTAGTTTGCAAATGATGCTACCCTACTCAACTGGCAAGGTGAAGAATTTTGTGGGTTGAATGTGGACAATCCCTTAGTCGTAGCTAACACTAGGGTGAAAAAGAGAGCATTTGAGCTTGATCATGCAGTTGACAAAGGAAAGGCATCAGCTATTGAACCATCTGCATCTCAAGTGACTAGTGGTTTGCAAGGAAATCAACAACTCCCACTGAAGGAGCAGCCACGCTTACAAGTTGATCACACTGGCGTAAAGGTACCTAATAAAGAAAACCCAGCTGTACCTTTTAACATTCTTGATAGTATGAAAAGGACAAATGTATCGATGTCTATGTGGGATTCATTAGTCATCCCAGGTCAAAAGGATATGTTACAGTCAGCCTTGACAAGTTTGAAATTTTTTGATGAATCTGAGTCTCTAATAGGTCAAGTTAGGACTATTTTGACAAATAATCCTCAAAGAAATGATAAGCAGCCCAGCAAAGAGGTAGAAAAAGAAGTCAAACCACCTCCCTTTTACGTGTTAGTGATCATTGGTGATAAGTTAGTTCATAATTGTATGGTAGACAGTGGAGCTAGTAGCTCTGTGATGCCAAAGCAAATTGTTGACAAGCTTGGGCTAAAGTATTAGCCTTTAGAAAAAGGAGTAATCCAATTGGATGGTACCTCCGTTAATACACTGCACATCATTAAGGATTTGAGTCTTACCCTTCATGCTTGTCCTAATTTTTTAGTTCCCCAAGACATATGTGTCATAGACCTTCCACCTTTCTTTTCCTTGTGCTTATCAAGAGACTTTACAACCAAGATAGGTGGTTATGTGTCAGCTGATTGGTCACATATGCTATTTAGAACAAGATATGGAACCAAGGTTACCATTAAATCTGAAAGGTTGGCCAAGGATCACATTGAGCCATATAACCCAAGTCCCATCAATGCTTCTCCTTCTGCTGCAAATACAAATTGTGTTATTTTTACTGACAATGAGCTGGCTGCCATTCAACAACTTCAAGCAGAAGTTGTTCCTAATGTACTTCTACATGAATGGGTAGTTGAAAATGTTTTGGATAGTCCTGAAGACCTCATTCGATATGTTGGTATGGGTAACTATGTCATACTTGAACCTGATGTAGAGATTCCTAACCTTGAAAAGGATTCAGGCCAGCTGCTACAACCGCTAAGTGAACTCTAGGAGATGTTCTTTGATGGTTCCAGGAGTAGGCATGGAGCAGGAGGAGGTGCAATGTTGATTTCTCCATAGGGGGATAGGTATTACTCTACATTCCATTTTACTTTTGCATGTTCTAATAACACTGCTGAGTATGAAGGCCTTGTTCAAGGTCTTGAATGGGCAAGGAAGAGAGGAATAGCCCGCCTGAAAGTATATGGGGACAGCGAGCTAATTGTTAATCAAGTAAGAGGCCTGAATGTTGCTAAAAATGATGCACTGAAGTCTTATAAGAATAGAGTGTGGAACATGCTTGAAGATTTTGATGCCTTTAACTTAGTGTCTATTCCAAGGAATCAGAACAAGCATGTTGATAGGCTTGCAGCCATTGGGGTACAGTTTGATATTCCAGATGACATTAGAAAAGAGAAAGTGCAGCAGT
Source organism: Sequoia sempervirens (assembly GCA_007258455.2). Classification (NCBI taxonomy): domain Eukaryota; kingdom Viridiplantae; phylum Streptophyta; class Pinopsida; order Cupressales; family Cupressaceae; genus Sequoia; species Sequoia sempervirens. Next base: position 99,418 of record VDFB02260693.1, on the reverse strand, counting down.
ATGTGAAGGTTGTGGTCAGACCGTCAATTCCTGATAACAACATTCACTGGAAAGTCTTTGACGGTGATGAACAGATTCTCTCCTTTTTGCTCGAAGAGGATCAGTTCTCCATGGTGAATCAAGCAAAACTTAAGCAACAGTAAGATGATCAAGTCATATAGCTGAGGACAAATAAGTTTCCCAAAGGCCTTGTTACATTGGAGTCAATTTTTAGTACTGATGATCAGCTTAAAAAGGGTAAAGCTGGCTTGCAAGTCAAACAAAAGCATTATGAAGAATTGGAGATTTTTAAAGGTAAGCTCCTTAAGATAGGAAAAATTTGTTCACATAAAGATAAACAAAATTTTGTTGCTTTATGCCAAGAATTTCATGATGTCTTTGCTTGGGAATACTTGGATTTGAAAGGGTTTGATCCCCATATTGCTCAACACACAATTGAGTTAGAACCTAATGCTAAGCCAGTAAGGCAGAAACAAAGGCCCTTGAATCCTAAGCTTGAACCCTTAATGATTAGAGAGTTGACCAAACTAGTTGAAGGGGGTATCATCTTTCCAATTAAACACACTTCATGGGTTTCTAATCTTGTTCTAGTTAGGAAGAAAAGTGGTGAGATAAGAATTTGTGTAGACTTTAGGGATCTTAACCAAGCATCTTTGAAAGACCACTACCCGCTGCTCTCTATGGAACAAATCTTGCAAGTAGTTGCTGGTTCTGAAAGATTTTCCTTATTGGATGGTTTTTTGGGCTATAATCAAGTGTTGGTTAAAGAGGAAGATCAGTTCAAAACTGCTTTTACAACTAAGTGGGGCACCATGGCATACAAAAGGATGCCTTTTGTTTATCTAATGTTGGTGCCACGTTTCAGAGGGCCATGGACATGGCGTTCCAAAGCTTGATCAACAAGATTATGCTAATTTATCTAGATGACATTACAGTTTATTCCAAGAGAGCTGATGAACATTTGTCACACCTCAAGCAAGTTTTTGAAAAGTGTAGAGAATATGGGATATCCCTCAATCCTACAAAAAGTATTTTTGTAGTTCATGAAGGTAAGCTTTTAGGCCATATAGTATCAAAAGATGGAGTTTCCATTGATTATGAAAGAGTCAAAGCTATATTGGAGCTACCATTACCAAATCACAAGAAGGGTCTGCAAAACTTTTTGGGGCGAATTAACTTTCTGAGAAGGTTTATCCTTGATGTTGCAAATTTGCTACAGCCTTTGACCGCCATGCTTAAAAATAATGCAGTTTTCAGCTGGACAAAGGAGGCAAGGAGTAGTTTTGGAGAAATCAAGGAGGCATTAGCATCTGCTCCAACATTGGTAAATCTAGATTTCTCTAAAGACTTCTTTTTATATGCTTTTGGTAGTAGTAGTTCAATCTTTGCTATACTGGTTCAGAAGAATAGGGATAATCTAGAGCAGCCCATCACTTTATTCAGTCAAGTACTTGTTGATTATGAAGAGAAGTATACATTTGTTGAGAAGCATGTTCTCGTTGTGATTAGAAGTCTAAAGAAGTTTAAGCCTCTAGTTTCGAATAATAAGATTCATATTCTAGTAGCACACTCAAGTGTGAAGAAATTTCTGTTGAACAAAGATCTAAATGAAAAAAGAGTAGGGTGGATCACTAAGGTCATGGAGTATGATGTAGATATCAAGATCACCAAATTGGTTAAAGGTAAGGGTCTCTATGAACAACTTGCTACAGGGTCAAACAGTAAAACTGAATTAGAAAAGGATGTTGTGTTTACTAATACAAATGAGTTTCAGAATGCTCAAGATGATGTGCCTATGGGGATAACTAATTGGGTTCAAGATATGACCCATTTTTTACAGACTGGTGAGTGTCCACATGGTTTGAATAGAGCCAAAAGGAGACACTTTAGACTGCAGTCCATACCATATGTGCTGATAAATAATGTTCTTTTTAAAAGGGATCTGAATGGCGTCCTATTAAGATGCATTCACAGTCATCAAATTGAGAAGGTGCTTCATGAGTTTCATGACGGAGCTGCGGGAGGTCACTTTGCCCCAAGAACTACTGCTTGGAAAATAATGAGAGCTGGTTACTACTGGCTTAGCTTGTTCAAAGATGCATATGCCTGGTCAAGAAAGTGTATCAAGTGTGCCCTATTTTTAGGAAAGGAAAAGCTACATGTTATGCCCTTGCATCCAATTCAAGTGGAGCAACCCTTCATGAGATGGGGCATTGATTTCGTTGGGCCAATAAATCCACCTTCCAGTGTTGGTCACAAGTGGGTGCTCACTGCTACAAACTATTTCACATGATGGACAAAAGCAAAAGAGTTTTCAGTGTTGAGCTTCTATGAGGATATAGTCACTAGATTAGGAGTTCTTGACTCCATCATATCTAATAATACTCTGGCATTTGTGGGATTAAGACTAACTGATTGGGCTGTTAAACAGGGTATTCATCTAAATAATTCCTCAAATTATTACCCTCAGGGTAATGGTTTAGCTGAAAGCACAAATAAGAATCTCATCAGGATTATCAAAAGAACCATAGAGGATAATCAAAGGACTTGGCACATCAGTTTAAAAAATGCACTTTGGGCAGATAGAGTGACTCCTAAGAGGTCTATTGCTAACTCACCATACTTGTTAGTCTATGGCAGAGAGGCAAGATTACCTCTATCTGTGGAGCTTCCGGCTCTAGACATTGTTCACCAGTTAGAGATGTTTGAGGGACAGGACCCCATGTCTATGAGGTATGTAGAGCTCATGGAACTTGAAGAATTAAGGGATAGAGCAATGAAAGCTTTGGAGTATCATGAACTCCAAATGAAAAGAACATTTGACAAGAAGGCTACAAAAAAAAGTTTTCAAGGTGGGAGATCTCATGCTGAAATGGAATGTTTTGAAAAGTAAGCCAGGCCATCACACCAAGTTTGATAACATGTGGACAAGTCCATTCCTTATCAGAGACTATAAGGAGCACAACACTTATCAACTGGCTACAATAGATTGGGAAGTACTTCCTATCCCAGTCAATGGGATACACCTTAAACCCTATTTTCAAGTCTAATGGATTTCCTCTATTGTACATATTAGTTTAGGTTTATGTTTTCAATAAGTGCTTCTGCACTTCAGGTTAGTTATTTTCTTTTCCTGGGTGCTGTGATGGCATAGTTTTATCTCTTTCGACTTCCCCTGTTTTGTTTTTTGGCAACCTGTTGTGTTCTGTGGATCTCAAGTGAGTGGCGGCCATGTCCAAAACTAATATTTTTGTTTTTTTTATGAGCCTTCTAACTACTCCATGCCCAATGGATAAGCCTAGAATACTGGTCTTCATGTTTAGCAGGCAAACATCCAGTAAAGGTCACTAGAAATGTTACCTAACTTTCACCCTTAGGCTTAATTAGGTAAGGCATCTCCGTTGTAGATGTTCATAAGGGTCAGATGGGACATCTCCATTGAGGGTTATTCTATACATATGATGACATTTCACAGGGGATTCAGTTGGGAGGCCTGCTCTATTGGAAACATGCCTCAATATTCTATGCTCAGCCTCCATTAGAGCCAGGTCAGAATGACATCTTCACTGTCTGGCCGACTGGCTGCTTGATACGTTCCGTTTTGAACAGGTCGCTATGACCTAGTTTCTATCCTACCGAACGAAGTTGTAAAGCCTATCACTATAACATTGAGGGTTCGGTATGACCTCTTATCACATGAATTTCTCTAGCTAATAGGCCATTCAATCATGAGCTCAGGGAGACTCATGGTGACCAAGGGCTTCAGGGTAACTTTTGGCGCTCGGTGAAGGGTCCCAGCGAACAGTTAGAGTCTCGTCGATAGGAAAGGGAGCTTTCCGGAAAGCAAGTTTTTTGGCATAACAAAGCATTCAGAGAGATGTCCCAGTGATAAGATGAAGTCTTCCCGACAACAGAGAGCCTTCGGCGTAATAAAGTAGTCGGGTAAGGTCTCTGCGACTCTGATGTCTCCCCGAAAGCTAACTGTCCCACCAATGAAGTCATATCAGCATAAGGTCTTGCCGAACACAAAAGGTCTCCCTGATGTTTGACGTTGGTGTAGTGCTCGACACTCGGTATGAAGTCTGGCTGACAGGCCAGAGTCTCAGCGAAACAAAAGGGAGCTCGGGCAGAATGAGGAGTTTGGTAGATGGTCTCAGCGACAACAAGGGGTCACACCGACAGTATTTGAAAAGCAAGAGGCCTCGATAGAAGATGTTTTCGGTGAAGGATGGTGGGATCGCCATGAGGTCTCAGTGATGCAACAGGTCTCAGCGACATAAATGACATCGGCGGAGCTCCCAGCCATCGCGATAATGTCTTGTCGACACAGTGTAGTCTCAGCAAAAGGAGGAACATCGGCAAGACAATGAGCCTCGCTATGGAGTCTTCCCAACTTGATAATGTCTCACCAAAAAGAAATCTGGAGCCCAGTGGAGTGAAATGCATTTGGGGTGATATCAATAAGCTCTTGCCGAAACAATGAGGGAGTTCTTGGGGTAACGTTTTGCCTTCGGTAAATCATCTCACCGACAATTGGCTGTCTTGGCGACCATAGAGGCAACATCGATATGAATTCTAAAGCCCACTATGATGTCTCACCAACCGTCATGTGTTGTGCTGATAGTTTTAGAGGGCCATAATCACATTGGTGAGACACCTCAAGTGTCTCGCCGAGATGCGATTATGACCGAATGACTTTTGACCATGGGGAGTCTGCGCGTAGTGCGCCCAACCAATCAAGGAGAGCTACGGGTGAATTGTTGGCAGCTTGACCAATGTCAAGAGAATTAACAGAATGTGAATCAACGCGTATCTATTCTGGACTCAAGAGCATTCAAGGCACTCAACAGGGGGATTCAGTAGGTGGACACAAGGACCAGAAGTAAATACACCCGGTAGCTTCAAAAGATCTAAGGGGTTTCTCCAAGCAGTAGTTTTTCACCGACACACACAGCAGGGACACGCAGGGGTGCAACATTTAATTCAATCAAAGATCTTAGGATAGATCTTTCTAAGCCCGATATTTTTGTAGGCCCTAAGGGGTCGACACACTGGTGTATATAAGGCATTTTTTGCCTTTTTGTAAATAGTTCGGATTGTGCATTCAAAAGAGTTAGTGATTTTTATCAATCCTTTCTCGACTAAATGTATGTTTTGTAACTCAACTAGAATTTGGAATATAACATAGAGTTTACCTAGGAAGCTACTGTTAATGTTTGTATTACTCTCATTTCTGTATTTTAGACTATGCAAGTTATTAGCTGTGTTTTTTCTAAAATCTGTATTCATACCTAAGGTTGTGAAATTCATCTTTCCTTCCTGAGATATGCATGTAGAGCAAGCCTGTTAAGAATAGTGCATGAGTTTAAAGGGGTTATGTTAAGTAAGCGAAAATGTTGTCTTTTTCTTTCTAGTGTATGTTCTTCCTGTGTATGTTTCATGATTTCTTATTAACTCGGTGTATCACCATAGGAATAATTCAGTTTAGTTTCATTATTTGTATGCATTCCTTCTCCTTTTACCTTCACAGAATTGCTAGTTTAGGTGATACCCAAAGGAAGCCGGCCTTCTCCGGAGGTTCATTTCAACTTCAGGTGACCCACAGCCTTGAAATGATCCCATGTTTCACCAGAAAGCTTAGTTCTCATAACTTCGCATAAGGTGCATTTCTAGGTGACAATAGACACTATGTAGGCTGTTACTTGTAAAACACATTAAATATTAAGTACACACTTCTGAAACTTTTGATACACCTAACCACAAATACTCTTGACACAAAAAAGATAAAAAAACCATTAACTCTCCTTCAAAACCAAAAATTATGAAAAGCAACTAAAGAGAAATGTGGATAAAATACATTTCTCCTCGACATCTCTATAAAACACTACAAAATCAATTCACATATTGGTAAAAACAACTTCCTCTCACCAACAATCCAGAACCTAAGATTCTAAATATAGAAACCTATAACAACCTCAAACAACATATGAAATTTGCATAAGAATAACATCAATATAGAGGAAACAAAGAGCATGATCTAGAGCAATTCTAAACACTTGCACAACACTATTTTATGTATTTATCAAATTTTCTCAAAAGCACTTGGAAATAAAGTACCAAAGGCATCATCTTAGCTCACTAATTCATTCCAACTCATCTCTAGACACTGTAACAAAATATAGCTCCATGTACTCACAATAATTCCTCAATATCTCAACTACACATGCACAACCTGCAACAACTTGTTTTCCTCTTTTCCACAATTTTCTCAATATCCTCGACATTTTCATCATGCAACAACTTCCTTAACACATAGTTGACATCAATGACAACACCAGTCAGTAGACATCCTATTGACATCAATGACAACTTGCAACAATCTCCCCCTTTATCATTGATGGAAACACATGATGTGAAAAACCATCAAAGACAACACAACTCTGAAAGCACTTTATTTTCTCCCCTTAAATGATTTGAAAATATGCACAACTTTCTCCATTGATACCTTACACTTTTTCACATGATACTTTCTCCTTCTTTGACATCAATGGAAAAAGATAAAATTCTTGCATTATTCTCCCCCTTTGACACTAAACCAATATACCTACATTGAATACTCCCCCTTAGGATTATACCCAATCAAATTAGCGACTCAATGACAACACATGACACTACCTACTCCCCCCTGAGAGGTAGCCACCAAAATCAGTCCATACAAGGAATAGATCTATAGATCCATTGGACTGATGCATCTCCATATGCATCTAGTTCAATGAAGGAGGGGTAATAACCCCCAACCTCTCTCGAAGGTACTCAAAAGTATCCTTAGGAAGAGCCTTAGTAAATATGTTAGCAATCTAATTCTTTGTAGGTACATACTAAAGTTTCACATCATTCTCCATGACCTTCTCTCTTTGAAATCGATACCTAATTGATATATGCTTTGTCCTTGAATGCATCACTAGATTCTTTGAAATGTTAATTACACTTGTATTGTCACAAAAGATAGAAATAGGCTCATCATATACAACTCTGATATCCTTCAATGTTTGTCTCATCCACAACACCTATGTACAACATGATGCTGCTACAATATACTCAACTTTTGTAGTAGACAAAGAAACTGAATCTTGCTTCTTACTCAACCATGAAACTAATCTACATCCAAGAAAGAATGCACCACCACTTGTAATTTTCTTGTCATCAACACAACCAGCCCAATCTACATTTGTATAAGCTCTTAATGTGAAATTAGTATCCTTAGGATACCATAATCCATAATCCATAGTGCCTCTTAAACATCTGAATATCCTCTTTACTACTACAACATGTGTTTCTTTAGGATCTTCTTGAAATCTAGCCACAAGAAAAATTGCATGCATGATATCCGGTCTTGTAATAGTTAGATATAACAGTCCACTAATCATAGATCTATATTTTCTCTAAACAAACTTAGGTGAATAATCATTTTTTCTTAATTTACAACTAGTCACCATAGGATTGTATGTCGGTTTGGAGTCATCCATTCCAAACTTCTTCAACATCTCTGTAACATAGATTGTGAAATGAAAATCCCTTTATCTTTTTGATTGATTTGTAGCCCAAGGAAGAAATTCATCTCCCCAATCATTGACATTTCAAACTCTTTCTGCATCTCTTCAGAAAATTTCTTACAAATAGCTTCATCACCTCTAAAGATAATATCATCCACATATACAACCACTATTAAGATTTTGGCTTTCCCAATTTTGAAATAAAGATTACTATCTACAACGCCTTTACTGAATCCTTGCTATATCAAATATCTATCCAATCTTGCATACCAAGCTCTAGGAGCTTGCTTCAACCCATATAGTGCCTTCTTCAATTTACATACCATATCTAGTTGATCTAATAACTAAAATCCTTCCAGTTGTTCCATGTGAACTTCTTCCAATTCTACATTTAGAAAAGTATAATTAACATCCATCTAATAAAATTTAAAGTTCTTGTATGTTGTAAATTCCAAAAACATTTGGATAGCTTACATCCCACCCACAGGAGCAAATTTCTCCTCAAAGTCTATTCCTTCCACTTGTGAGTAACCCTTACAGACAAGTCTCACCTTATTCCTTACCACTTCTCCATTCTTATTCAACTTGTTTCTGAACACCCACTTAGTTCTAATTATATTCTTGTTTGTTGGTCTAGGAACCAATTTCCAAGTTTTATTTTTCCCAATTTGCATAAGTTCTTCTTTCATTTCCTTCATCCAATGTTCATCCTTTCATGCTTCACTCACTATTTTAGGTTTAAATTTATAAATTAAACATACATTTACCTCAACTTCAACAACTTTGCTTCTAGTCAATACACCTTTCCTTTTGTCTCCAATGATTTTTTCTTCAGAATGATTATTTTGCACATACTTAGGGGTCTTAGGGGTCTTCTATTTGAAGCTTCTTCCTCTTCATTCTACACTTCTTCTTCATTAGATTTTTCTTCTCCTACTTCTCTACAATCAAGTTCATCTGACACATCCATCCACTGCAATTGTATTCTACAAGTTTTCATCAAACTTAACATTTTCATTTTCAACAATCTTTCTTATCATTTTGTTGTAACATTTGTAACATTTTATTTTAGTATAATATCCAAGGAAGATACCTTCATTAGACATTGCATCAAAATTTCTTATGTTTTCTTCTTCTCTTTTGATATAACATTTGCTTCCAAATACTCTAAAGTACTTCACAATAGGAATACTTACATACCTTAACTCATAGGGAGTATATGTACTGTTAGCTTTGGCTTGTACTTTGTTAAGTATGTAAACAATAGTACAAATTTCTTCTCTCTAGTAGAATTTCGATAGATTTTCTTCTTTCATCATAGTCCTAGAAGCTTCTTGAATCATCTGATTTTTCCTCTCAACCACTCCATTCTATTGAGGAGTTCTAGGTGTAGAGAAATACCTCTTTATTCCATGAACTTCACAAAACATGTTGACCTCATTGGAGGTGAATTCACCACCTCTTCTAGACCTCAAATATTTTATTTTTAGATCGATTTCATTCTCAACCATAGCTTTATACACCTTAAATTTATCTAGTGCATCAAATTTTTCTCTAAGAAAAGTAACTCGTCATTCTATAAAAAATCATCAATCAAAAGCATAAAGTACATGTCACCTTGTAGACTTCTCACTCTTATTGGACCACAAATATCTATATGAATTGATTCCAATAGTCCAATAGTAGATTGTTCCTTTCCCTTGAAACTACTCCTTACTTGCTTTCCAAATTGACAATCCCTATAGACAACATTGATAGGCTTTGTGATTCTTGGTAGGTCTATCACTGCATGAATTGAACTGATTCTCACCAAATTATCAAAATTCATATGAAACATACTTTGGTGCCATAACCAACTATCACTAATTTGTGACATAAAGCAATGAACATCAACACCCTTAAGCTAATAAATGTTTCCATTTATTCTCTTACCAACAAAAATCATAGTTTTGGGCCCTTTTCTGATCTCACATGTTTCATCCTTAAACACAAGATTATATCCCTTGCTACACATTTTTCCAACACTCAAAAGGTTATGCCTTAAACCATTAACATAGTAAACATTATCAGTTTTATGCTTTCCATCAAAACTAATTGAACCTATTCCACAAATCTTAGCTCCTGAATCATCTCCAAATTTAACTAGTCCTCCATCATATTTTTCAAGTTTAAAAAACTTACTCTTGTCACTGGTCATGTGATTAGAGCAACCATTGTCAACAACACGGTAATTATTATCCTCTTTAACATGAAAATAAAATACCAAAGTACCTTCAACTTTATCCTTCTTCTTCGGAATACTTTCCTTCACACAACTTTTAGGTTTTTATATTATAGCCAGGAACAAGCATTTATTGTCATAGAAATCTCCATAATTAGATTCATCATTAGAAATACTAGCATCTTCTCTAACATAGTAATCTTTCTTAATCATCTTTCCTTTATTCTCCTTACTCTTATTGTTTACAACTCTTTTCAGACATCTAGAAGCATAATGACCTATATCACCACAACTAAAACATTTGAAAAGTAATTTACCTTTATACTTACCAGTTCCCTTCTTCATTCTTCTTACAAAATTAGCTTCAACATCATCAATATTCCTTATCTAAATCTTCAACCTTTTTTGATACTTTAGCTTTGAAAGTAGTCTCTACAACTATACCATTTTTCAATCCCTTTTTCCTCATTTCAAAAGAAGTTAGTGTACCAATCATCTGATCTCTAGAATAAATATCAAGATTTGCAATTTACTTAATAGAAAATACCTTTTCACTATAAGAATAAGGAAGAGATCTGAGAACTTTCTTTACCACTTTAGATTCTTTGACTTGTGCACCAAGACCTCTCATTACACTCACTAGCTCATCAACTCTCTGCATGTAGATTTTGATTGTTTCATCTTCAAACATATGCTGGGTCTCAAATTGTGCCTTCAAATTATGTAGCTTTGCTTGTTTTACTTTTTCATCTCCTTCATAAATGCTTTCTTGCTTATCCCAAACCTCTTTATCTGTCTTCAAACTCATAACTTTTACTAATTCAGTATTTGAAAGACTATTCAAAATAATAAATCTTTCCTTAGCATTGATCTCATGCACCTTGATCTTTGCAGTACTTGGACCATTTACAGGTGGAGTATATGCAGTCTGATAAGCCTTTTCAACCTCAAATCCTTGAGTTGTCAGATATCCTTCCATCTTTTTCTTCCAGAATGCATAATATGTGTCATCGAATCTAGGGCATTCCAAAGAAACCTTGTTCACCATCCCAAATTACCTCAAGAGGTTAAGGTTTTCTCCAAGAAACCTTTCTTTGATACCAATTGTTGAATGAACAAGACAATTGAGAGGGGAGGTGAATCATTTGTTTCTAATCAAAACATTAAAAAACCTCAGCAATAATCAGATCCGCATGCATTCATTAAACCCTTATTCCATTATAATTATTAAGCATGAAGTTGTTAAACAGGTGCAAGATAGTTGAGAGGAGGGGTGAATCAGTTGTCACACAAATTCAAACTTAAAACTTTATCACTTATCAATTCTTCAACCACACTATTTTGTTATTAAGTATGAGCATGAAACACAAATAACATAAAGTAAATCAACACAATGAACACCAAATTTTTACGTGGAAAACCCAATAAGGGAAAAACCACGGTGAGGGTTAACTCACAATATAAAGATTATAAAATTAAATACAAAGGCTCACTACCCAGAAGAGGACTCACTGTCCAAATATAAAGTCTCACTTCCTACAAAAAGGACTCACTTTCCAATAGGGAGGCGCACTACCTACACAAGAATTTAGAGAGAAGAATAAGGCTTTACAACAAAAAATGAAATGGAAAGATGCACCTATCATGTGCTGATACAGTTCTATAGATGCTCAGTATTCAAACTTTACACCCTTCCTTCTTCACTCACTTTCACATCAGTTGTTGCCTTACTGATCACCCCTTCAAATTCATTACTTGCTCACTATTTCTTCTATCTCTTCTCTACTCTCTCACACACCTTGTTTTACTTTTTCATCTCCTTCATAAATACTTTCTTGCTTATCCCAAACCTCTTTAGCAGTCTTCAAACTCATAACTTTTAATTCAGTATTTGAAAGACTATTCACAATAATAAATCTTGCCTTAGCATTGATCTCATACACCTTGATCTTTGCACTTGTACTTGGACCATTTACAAGTGGAGTATATGCAATCTGATAAGCCTTTTCAACCTCAAATCTTTGAGTTTCCAAATATCCTTCCATCTTTTTCTTCTAGAATGCATAATATGTGTCATCAAATCCAGGGCATTCCAAAGAAACCTTGTTCACCATCCCGGATTACCTCTAGCAGTTAAGGTTTTCTCCAAGAAACCTTTCTCTGATACCAATTGTTGAATGAACAAGACAATTGAGAGGGGGGGTGAATCAGTTGTTTCTAATAAAAACATTAAAAAACCTCAACAATAATCAGATCCACATGCATTCATTAAACCCTTATTCCATTATAATGATTAAGCATGAAGTTGTTAAATAGGTGCAAGACAGCTGAGAGGGGGGTGAATTAGTTGTCACACAAATTCAAACTTAAAACTTTATCACTTATCAATTCTTCAATCACACTATTTTGTTATTAAGTATGAGCATGAAACACAAATAACAGAAAGTAAATCAACACAATGAACACCAATTTTTTACATGGAAAACCTAATAAGAGAAAAACCACGGTGAGGGTTAACTCACAATATAAAGATTATAAAACTGAATACAGAGGCTCACTACCCAGAAGAGGACTCACTGTCCAAATACAAAGTCTCACTTCCTACAAAAAGGACTCACTATCCAATTGGGAGGCTCACTCACAAGAATTTAGATAGTAGAATAAGGCTTTACAACCAAACACGAACTGGAAAGATGCACCTATCATGTGCTGATACAGTTCTGGAGATGCTCAGTATTCAAACTTTACACCCTTCCTTCTTCACTCACTTTCACATCAATTGTTGCCTTACTTATCACCCCTTCAAATTCATTACTTGCTCACTATTTCTTCTATCTCTTCTCTACTCTCTCACACACCTTGTTTTACTTTTTCATCTCCTTCATAAATGCTTTCTTGCTTATCCCAAACCTCTATAGCAGTCTTCAAACTCATAAATGTTTTCTCCCCCTTTGACATCAATGGAAAAGGGTGCCAAAAGCGAGTGTAAACATGGTGACATCAAAATTTCAAAATATTTCCAAAAAATTCCAACAATCTAGAACTCTTAAGCATACAAAAATTAAGTGAAGATGACATTCTTCACCTAAAATACCTTCTTATACCTTTCCTTGAGAACTGGAAATAACTTCTTCTAGTTGAATACGACATACTCCAATCTTGTGCATGTACTTTCCAATAAACCCAATAGAGTAAAATAGGGTGACCAATCTATAATGGAACATTGTTTCTCAACATCTTCTACATCAATAAGAATTTTGGAAAGATGCTCTAACCAAACTTCAGCAATTTCTTTAAGAAGCCAAAAGGTCTTCATCACATCATCTCTTTGTCTTTGTATAATGATTAGTTCAGCCTGTAGTTCACCAACTCTTATTCTTTTCTTCCCTTCTTTATCTTCAAATATATCAAAATTATTTCCAATGTTGTTCACTTCAGCTTCAATTGCTTTAATTCTACTTCTTAAATTATCTACAGTTGCATACCATCGAAGATAATACTTGTAAACATCTAAAAAAAATTTAATACAATTCTTTGTTTCCACAATCAGTCTAGACAATTCTGCTTAGATTTTTCACATCTCCTTTCAACCAAGATTCCCATCTTACATCCTTTCAGACCTTCAAGCAACATCCTTTCTTCAACAATTTGAATTAGATTTTCTAGCAAGCAATCAAAAACAATAGATACTTCAACACTTTTATGAAGTAGATAATCTACCAGAGCATCATCAATTTTTAGTTTGTCAATAGGCAAGGAAACATTCCATAGTTCACCAATTTTCTTCATTTTTCCTTCAACTATCATAGACTGGATGTCATTAGGATCAGGGAATTCAGTTCCAGTAAGAGATTCTTTCTCCTTCTCGTCTGAAATGTCAATGATATCTTCAGTTATCTCTTTTATCTTTTTTGATTCTAGAGGGAATCACTGATAACAACCTCCAATTCTCTTTTTCAGAGGAAGATCCCACTTCAAATCGACTTGATGCAGATATATCGGAGCAAGGTTTGCTTTCAAAGATGAGAAATATGATCGTCACATGTTTACATTATCTTACAAAGACTCTAGATATCTGTAAATTTTATTTCCAATAGGGATACTAGATTCCCACATCACATTATCTTTTCCTAGTAGAGAATTCAGAAAGTAAAACACCAGATACACTAGCAAGGATTCAAAATGAAAGGGATAATTCTTAACCAATGAAATTCAATCATTTTCAAGAAAATTCTCAAGTAACAAGCTACATAAATCAAGCTATCTATTCTCCTTAACCATCATGTGAGCAATGTGTACAACAATATCCGAAGTTGAACTTTCACAGTTTCTGAAATAAATTTTGTATGAAATACCATACACAACATACCTAATGGCCGAATCAGCAAGTGTATCAATCAAAAGTGCTCTAAGATCTCTACTGATGCCAGTTAGCTCCTCCACATCTTTATACTTCACAATTTTTTTTCTAGGGATCTCTCCAACGCTGCATAATCCATTGATCACTTCAATTACTTCCTTCGAGATCAAATAGGGTTTGTCCAAAAAATGCTTCCATCCTTGGAATGATTCAACAAGAACAAGATAACCTCTTTATTTGTAATCCATGGAAGTTCACTCCATAAATCCATCCCTAGGGTTTTTATGTTCTGTAATTCAACTTCGTTCAACCCTAGTTCAATTCTTTTCATTTTCCTATGATCGTATTCTTCTAATTCAATACTTTTCAACTTTAGAGGGGTAACACCACACGATCCACTATCCATAGTTATGCTTTCTTGAAATTCAATGAAAATTCTTCAATTTTATTCTTTTCTTTTGCAATCAGAGAAAAGGTTTCCAGATTACCTGATATAATCTCTTTGAATTCCTTTCATAAATGCTTCAGGCTTGCTCCAAGATCACTCTAGGCTTCTATTCAATCTCTTCAAAAGCACAATTTAACCAAAAGAGACTTGCAACCTTCATATTATACACCATCGAACTTACCCTAAAACACATTAAATGTGATAGACACCAAAAAGTTGTTAAAAGCAGTCTTCTTATCACATAAAACCCTTATTCGATTTGCAAATCCTCATGCCAACATATTTTCCTCTGGTTATTTTTCCAAAACCTCTCAATAACCATTCTTCGCATTCCAACCACATGCTAGACTCTAACATGCCATTCTTCCAGGGTTTTTATAATCTTTTGATAATGCTCCCCCTAAGACCATGCTAGGTCTAAATTCTAAATAAGTCATCTGTATCAAATGAGGGCATAGACATATCAGGAGTCTCAAGTTTTTCTTCTTCTTTCTTTTTCCATATCTTATCCATTTCTTGCTTCTTCTCTTCTTTGTCAATCTTCTTTATTGGTTCACTCTTCTCTTCCGGAGCATACTTCTTTCCTTTCTTACTCTTGCAAACTTTTGATACATGTCTAGGTTTGTTACAGTTATAACATACCACACTTTTCTAATTAATATGTCCTCCATTATTCCTCGATCTACACTGATTTTCTCTATGTCCAAATTTATTATAGGTATAGCAGTAGCCATTGAAGAATTGATTCATTTTTCCTTCATTAAACCTATTCCTCATTACTTGACTAATCATTCTCACTTGAGATTTGTATTTTATAGCCTTATGTCCAATCTTTCCACATTCAAAACATTTTATCGAAAGAGAACCTAAAATTTGGTTCATCCTGCTCCTACATTCAGTTTCTCTATGACCATATTTGTTACAAGAAAAACAAACACCATCGAAAGGGGGGTACCTTTGTGCATTAGGTTGTCTCAAAGCCAGTCTTCTTGTAAAATTCCTTCTCTGCTTCCTCTTACCTTAATTCTTCTTCACATCTTTAGAACTTTCACCAGTATCAAATCCCAAGTCACCTTTGTCTTTACATGGTTTATTTCCTGCAAGTAGTTCCTCAAGTTTACCAGAGCTAGATCTAAAATTATTTTCATAGAGTTTAGCCTTCTCTAGTTCCACTCTCAAGTTTACTATCTCTTACTCAAGTCTAGAACATTCATCAGACTTGTTCTGCACCATTGTATTTAAACATTCTTCAATCCTCTTCTTTTCTTCTATTGTCACTTTCAGTCCAATTATCTCTTGTTTCATCTGTTCACTTACTTCTATGTGTCTTTCCTTAAATTTCTTCAATTGTTCCTTCAGTTTCTGAACACATTCATTTGCTTCATCAAGATTCTCTTTCAGATCTCTATTTTCTCTTTCCCTTTTATCAAGGTCTTTAAGAGCAGTCTAAATCTCTCCTTTATCATCCATTCAACCAGCATTTAGGATCCTCCTCAAGTGGTTAAGCTCTTCACCAAGGAACCAATGCTCTAATACCAATTGTTAAATAGGTGCAGGACAACTGAGAGGGGGGGTGAATTAGTTGTCACACAAATTCAAACTTAAAACTTTATCACTTAGAATTCTTCAACAACACTATTTTGTTATTAAGTATGAGCATGAAACACAAATAATATAAAGTAAATCAGCACAATGAACACTAGATTTTTACGTGGAAAACCCAATAAGGGAAAAACCACGGTGAGGGTTAAATCACAATATAAAGATTATAAAACTGAATACAGAGGCTCACTGCCAAGGGCTCACTGCCCAAAAGAGGACTCACTATCCAAATACAAAGGATCATTGCCTACAAAAAGGAATCACTATCCAACATGGAGGATCACTGCCTACACAAGAATTTATAGAACAAAATAAGGCTTTACAACCAAAAATGAACTAGAAAGATGCACCTATCATGTGCTGATATAGTTTTGGAGATGCTTAGTATTCAAAATTTACACCCTTCATTCTTCTCTCACTTTCACATCAACTACTACCTTACTGATCACCCCTTCACATTCATTACTTGCTCACTATTTCTTCTATCTCTTCTCTACTCTCTCACACACCTTATTTTCAAAAAATGTTCGCCATATATATACCGATCTTCATCGCAAGCATCAATTAGGTCGGCCTAATTAGATGCAATTCATTTATAAAAGATATGAAATGTTACACATAGAACACTTTCTCAATGTAACAAGGAATCCACCACAATGCTCCAACACTTTCATGGTCTTGTTTGAAAGATTTCAGACACCTTCGGATCATTGCATTCAGGAATCTAATACTTTGAAGTTCACACTTCTCTTCTCAAATTCACATCACACAAATCACTTGCATTGACCTCACATATATCTTTCTTCTCTCTTTATTCTCTCTCCCAACTCACAACAACTCCACTCTTATTTATATCAACCTCAACCTTAAACATCTTCTCCAAGGTCAGTATTCTATTTGTTGTATTTATAAATTCAAATTAGGTTGCCACCTAAAAGTTCCCCTAGTGGATAGGAATGAAAGGGGGCCAAAAAAAACTTAACCGATACCCAAAATTAAGTCTCACATGCCATGCTACACATCCATTAATACTTGAACATTTTTGAATGAAGTGTAGACACTAATTTTGTCATTACCCATGAAAAAACATTAAATATTAAGTACACGATTTTGAAACTTTTGATACACCTAACCATGTATCCTCTTGACATAAACAAGAGAAAAAAACCACTAACTCTCCTTCAAAACCACAAGTCCTAAAAATCAACTAAGGAGAAATGTGGAGCAAATACATTTCTCCCTGACACCTCTATACAACACTGCAAAAAAAAATTACATACTAATAAAGACAACTTCCTCTCATCAATGATCGAGACCCCAAAATTCTGAATATATCAACCTATAACAACCTTAAACAACATACTAAATCCACACATACATATCATCAATATAGAAGAAACATGACACATGATTTGGAGCACATTCGAAATGCTTGCACAACACTATTTTCTTTGTTTATTAAATTTTCTCAAAAGCTCTTGGAAATCAAGTACCAGAGGCATCATCTTAGCTCACTACTTCATTCAAACTCATCTCCAAAAACTACAACAAAATATATATCCATGTACTCACAACACTTCCTCAATATCTCAACTACACATGCACAACTTGCAACAACTTGTTTTCCTCTTTTCCACAATTTTCTTAATATCCTCGACATTTTCATCATGCAACTTCCTTAACACATAGTTGGCATCAATGATAATACCAGTTAGTAGACATCCTGTTGAAATCAATGACAACTTGTAACAACATGCTCCATGGATGGGAAGGGATAATGGTCCTTTAGAGAGGCTCTACTCAAGTCCCTAAACTATACACAAATCCTTATCTCCCCATTCTTCTTTTCTAACAGGAACAAGATTTGCCACCTAAGAAGAATTTTTTATAGGAAATATGATTCTAGCATCAATTAGTTTGGCTAACTCTTTTCTCATCAAAGGCTCAATCTTAGGATTTATAGGCCTTTTTTGTTTCCTTACAGGTTTGGTATCTAGATCTAATTCAATGGTATGTAGGGAAAGGCCTGGGTCAAAACCTTTTAGGTATTCATAATTCCAAGCAACAACATCATTGTATCTATTACAAATATCTATGAAAACCTCATGTTTAGTGATAGAATTTACCTTTCCCAAGTTTAGAAATTCCCCCTATGAAATCTCTATTGGCTTGAAGTCACCCTTCTTTGTAGTTAAGTTCATCCTCTTTTACTTTAACTGATCATCGAGGTTGAAAATACCTTCAAGGTTGATGAGACCATTTGGTAGCTTGTTTCCACTCAGCTACACAATTTGATCACCATATTGGTTCTGCAACCTGGATTGATTTCTTTTATAAAATTGTACCTCCTCTTACAAAAAATTCACTATATAGTGGTCACTATCAAAGACTTACTAGTGATTTTGATTATCGAGAATAACAGGCCTCACAACAAGCCTGATATGCTACTTCCTTTTGCTTGCAATATGTGGTGGTATGCCAAACTAAGCACCAACTGTTGCAAGTATATCAACATGGTTATTTTGATTTCTTGGAGTTGTTTGGATGTTAAAATCCTCAAATCCCTCTATCAATCCAAAACCACATGTTTGTAGGATTTGAGTATATTGTTCTTGGTTGAGCTTTTGATCTAACTTGATGAACAACCAATTCACTGTCACCAAACACTTGTAACAACTTGATGTTCCTTTTTTGTGCAAGTTGGAGACCTTGGATGAGTGTTTCATACTTATCCACATTGCTATTGCAACTAAATTAAAGCATGAAAGAGAAGTAGTATTTATCCTTGCTTGGAGATATCAACATTACACTATCACCAACCAAATTTTTGTTTCTAGAACCATCAAAAAACATTTGCCATCAATCCCCCTAGATCCCTTGACTTTTATGAGATTGGGGATAGTAACTTTCTCTTCATGAATGTAATAGGTTCCAAGATCAATCTCATCTACCCCAACAATGGTTAATGGGTTAAATTGTAAAGCATTTCCCAACTCATCCAACAAAAAATTAGGTACTTCCTCTACAAGATTGGTAGGCTCATGAGTAGAACACCCCTCCTTTTGATCATGAAATGTATAGTTTATGTTTATTAGACTAGGAGTGTAAGTATCTAGATGATCCTTTTCTATGGGCTCATATTTGATGGTTGCTTTAGTACCATATCTAGTTCTAAATAACATATGAGACCAATCAACAAAATCCACCTATCTTAGCAATAAAATCTCTAGACAAGAAAATGGAAAAATGAGAAGGGAGGTCTATGATTGAAATATCTTGCAACAAATCATAGCTAGGGAATGTATGCAAAGTCAATTTTAGGTTCTTAATTACTCCCATTGTATTGAAAATAGTGTCATCCAATTATAAGACCATCCTAGCCACAAGTTCATACTTGATGCCAGGGAAAACTTTAGTGGTGAATCTTCGCCAATTGGCGAATATTAGATATCAGCCAAGTCGAAATTGGTGAATTAATCGCACCCAAAAGGGTGGCCACAATACTTGGATTTTATGAATTATCGGTCCAATGCATGCCCATTTGCCATCAATTTATTTTATGAGACATATTTAAGTAATCAATTCACCATAACAAACTATGGATTTCAAATGGATCGATTGATATTTTCACTTGGAATCTCAAAAACATGTAATAAATTGCCTACATATTAACCAATACTATTAAAACAACATTGTGTATTAGGACCCATTTCACCAATTAAAATTTACAAATAGTTGCTTTTGAGGACCCATTTCGCCAATTAAAATTTACAAATAGTTACTTATGAGGACCCATTTCACCAATAACATTAAAAAATAAATACATTTGAGGACACATTTTTCCAATTTCCATGAAACCTCCATGCTAATCGTAGGGCCATAATCACCTTGAAAATTATAATGTATAATTGTATAATCACATGGGATTCGCCAAATCTTTAATATAACATTTAAAAATCCCATGGAATTTTCCAAATATGGATTGATATAAATACAATTGAAACTATATTCTTACACATTTTGTTCAATTTTGAGCTTGTGAACTCTCGATTCAGAAGTTGGACTTGGAACCTTGAAGTTGATCGTAGGAAAGTTACAAACTTACAACACAGGCATTCCCACATTAACTAATAGCAAGTTAGTGAAAACCCAAACTTAAAGGTGAGTGATCATTTCTTCATAGTGTTATAAGATTTCTTTATCTCTTTTCCATTCTTGCTTCAATATTAAAGATGATATTGAGTAGGGAATGGGATCTATATTCTCTATCTATCTTAAACAAGAAGAATTTTTTTTCTAGCTTTTATTCAAAGTGAGAGATCAATATGTTGAGCAGCAAGTGCAACAAGGGTAAGACTTCTTAGCATGGTGAAGGAACTGGGAGGCCATCAAAATGCGCAAAATGTAGAGTTACCATACAATCTTACGTTGGAATTGACAATGCTTCTAATCCATTGGATCAAGATGGAGCTACATCATCAACTCTTCCACCAAATATTAATGAAGAAGGCACTCATAATACCTCACCGCCACCGGAAGGTCAAGGTGAGATTTTCATTGAGTTAAATGAGTTAAATAAGGATGGAAATACTACATAAGATGTTCCAAGGGATACCATGGTTGGTTAGAATGAGATAATTGAATTGGATAATGTTGGTAGCAAGAAAAGAAAAGGAAAATCAAAAGTGGGGTGTGATTGGGAAATGACAAGGAATTTTTAGCTTGATTGGGTGTCAAAGTACCCATTCATTGTAGTAGTGGACAAAGTAAACAAAGATGAAACTCAAAAAGAATGCAAGTGTTTGATTTGTAGTTGGAAATATAAAAGAGACAAGAAGTTACAGCTAAAGCTTGAAACTATAGAAAAGCATTGTTGGTTGAATATTTTGAAAACTTGTAAGGGTTAGCAAAATGGTGGTTTCAACCATAGTGTGTGAGTTAAACTCTCCTATTTAAGGGAAGGCTCCCCCTATCTAACTAATTAAAACAAATATGGATGGAACAACAATCTTTCCTCTTGTTTCAGGAGAGATTAAACTCTTTTCTCTTCACAGAAAAGTAATATGAACTCTTAAATAAACTTTAACAACAACTTGTAATAAAATCAAGAGAAAGGAAATGAAGTTTCCTGAAAGCTCAAAGAATTCCATCACTTCCTTCGGGATGGGAAAACAATCTCAAGTGCAAAGTCTTGAAAATATACAATCCTATCTACCCTTTTGAAAGATAATTCTAATGATAATATACAACATAAAACAACACAAAGTCTGCAAGTATGATGTATCTATTAACTACTATGAATGTGAATCGTTACGAGCACAAAGACTTGCAATTCTTCTTAATTTCTAAATTATGAATTCAATCTTCAACATTGACAGCACAAAGTCTGAAAATATTTCAATTGAAGCTCTCCCTAACAATCTTCCACAATCTTCAAATAATCACAAAGTAATGCTCCAAAATGACATAAGAACATAATGGATGCAAAGTAGGATTTCAACAGAAAGTCTGAAATCTGTAACTCTTTGATATTATGTGAAAAAGATAAACTTATAACTATAAAGCTCAAAGTCTTTATGAGTACAAAATTCTACAGAGTTTTCTTGCTTGCCAAAAAGATATGGATTACAAAGGACCCTCTCAAGTATTTATAGGAGAGAGGTCATGAGAAAAAGGTGGGAGAATCCCAACTAACTTGAGAAATTCTCTCAACCACCAACTACTTGTAATTGACTTATTCAAAATTACAGTCTTAAATTATTTTGACTTGTAACTTGATTACATGTAATGACAATATACAAAACTGCAAGTGAAAGAAACACTTGCAATTACAAAATTTGTTTTTGCATGTAGTTTGTCGAAAACAAAATGCATAAAGATAAAACATTTTATTCTATTTCAATCCTAGCTTTGAAAGATTGAAATCTGCTGATAATTTCTTGCAACTCATTTGAATCGGGGCCTAGTGTGTTCTTGGCAACCACAACAGTCTTCAAGATCATGTCAAAATATCTTATTGTTGCTTCTCTATGTTCTTCATAAATAGTTTGCATCTTATCAAGGATCATTCGATGATTAACAAACTTGTTAATTGAATCCATGGTAAACTGTTCTGATTCCAGCTCTCGACGAAGGTTTTTTGCCATTTCTGTAGTGACCATATTAGTTGCAAGTAATTCTCCTTCATGATTCAAAATTCTGCAAGGGATTTTCTCAAAGCTAGAAAGGATGTCTTACTGAACTTCATCACTCATTTCTAGCATATCTTGGACATCTTTGATGAGATCTTGAATAACCAATGACTTGTTTGTCATGAGTTCTTCAAATTCTATGTATTTTTATCTGTTTGGAATGATTGAATTGCTGCATAGAATTTCTAGCTTGATTTGATCCATCTCATGCCAAATTTTCAAATCTTTTTCAAGTGAATCCAAACTTTGCATGAAAACTTCCAAAGTCTGATTCATCTTTATTTTGCTATTCTGACATTATTCATAACTTTTAATGTCTTTTCAATCACTGGTATGCTTTGATCAATCAGTTGTGTTGCCCAGGAATCAACTGCTTTGGCCTTTTGGGCAATTTTCTCCAATTGCTTGACTGTTTCTTCAGAGGTGAAAGAAGTTAATGGATTAACTTGCCCTAAAGAGTTAGTAATCTTTTGAATTACTGAGACAAGATGTGCATTTTCCTCTTTCATCTTTTCCTTCTTTGCCAAAAGTTCATTGTAACTATGTGTCAAAACAGTTACTGAATTTTGAGTGTCTTGCATCATACTAGCATGTGTTTGCTTGCCTAAATCCACTCTGGTGAATTTATTATCAGATACTTGCATCTCTTCTAGTGACTTTTTTGCAAGGGGTTCATCTATTTCTACATACTTTATTCTGTTGATGTCCACAACTACCCGTGAAACTGTTTTAGCCTTCTTTGCAACTTTTGGCTTTGATCACTTCAACTGCTGGAAATCAAATACATCTGGAAAGATTGACTGTTTCTTTCTCTTTAGAGTGACTAAACTCAACCATGGAGGAAGATCCAATATATCTGTATTTGAAACAACAATCGTGGTTTGTGCAAAAAAAAATTCATCTTGAGCCATAGTTGTTACTCTTGGAGATGTTTCAGTTTGAATTGCAACAAAAGCTTGATTGGATGGTATATTATGATCAACATTAGCCATGAAGCAATCAAAAATTGCAGTAGATGTATCTATTTCAGGAAGTGTTATCTGTGATATCATTGGATACATCATATTAGCATCAAAAACATTCTCTATATTATCATGTATGTTCTCTATAGAGGCGGTCACTGTTGATGAAGTTGATGTATGAAGAGCAACTTCAATAGGAGGAACGTAAACCATTGAAAAAGAATCAACATCACTATCAAATTGAGACATAGGAGACAATACTGATACTGGTGCAGCATCAATATGTGGAGACATTAGACGTAGAGTAGTAGGAGACTGAAGAACTTCCCCTTCTTGTTGATCGATGATTTGGATCTGCGTCTCTTTAACCTCCTTCCCTTTTAATGTTGGTTCCTCCAAAGGTTTTTCTACAGCACGGTTGACTCTCAGCTTAATCCTTGTTCTTGAAGAAGAAGCACCTTCCTTGGACTTGTCTCTGACTTCTTATTTCAATCCAATAGGTCCAGTTGAATCATCTTAATTATTAACCCTAATTTTAATAGTTTTGAGGCCTATACTCTTGAGCCAAGAATTAGTATTTGCCAAGACTGACCAAAATTTGTTAAAGATAGAAACTGATTCTTTATTAGACCATTGTATTGCTGGAATAGAAGCATCAACAACTCTTTGTTCTTCATATTCTAGATCTAAAATCAGCCCATCATCAATTACTCCTTCTGGAATCAAAGTTAGATTAAAATCTATAATTTGTTCAAGAGTGAGCCTACAATAATCTATTTTATAGATGTCTTTCTCTGTTCGGAGATCCGCCCAAATATCTTGAAGGCGATTCACATGAGTGAAGGCCCTCTTTATCTTATCTTTCATTCCTCTGTAATCAAAATCTTCCCTTTCCTTGAATCTTTTTAATTTAATCTCCTGAATCTCAGTTTCCATAGCTTTCGCCTTTGAGGTACTTGTCAAGTAGTATCTCCCAATCTGTAATGGTTTATGAGATGAGATACTCACTCCAGTTTTATGTTGCACAGCTTGTCGTGCATGGACTGTCATCAACTACCTTTCCAGCTCCATTTGAATGATTTTATCATTTGGATACCTCAGTAGCATGTATGGCTAATCTTCAAAACAACCAACTCTTATGTAGGTAAAAGTAGGAAACTGAAGAAAAAGACAACCATATTCATTGACTTTTTTCCAAGCAGCATCTGATACTCTGTTGTTCTGCAAGGTCTTGTCAAAAAGGCACATGAAGTGACCAAAGAATGCATCTTGGACTCTTCTGTAATGAATCCTACTTGGTCTCAAGGGCAACTGATCATAGTATTCCCAAACTGGAACTAGAGATCTATGTCCAACAGTAGAAAGTCCTGGAAATTGCCTTAATGAAGCTACTATGTAAACTAGATAGGAATTCATATAGAATGTGAGCATGGTAGGAACTTGTGCAAGCTGGTCACATAAACTATCATTGATTATTTCACCCTAGAAGATTGGGTGTTGTGCCTTCCTAATCACTACTATGAATTTGTACATCCACTTTTCAAATACATTGGAGAATTTCAACCCCATCCTCCTACTCAAGAGAGTGATTATATCATTGATCTCTTCTTTGAAGTCAGATTGATACAGCTTGGGCAACTGAGACACACAGGTTCAACGCTTTAGAAGCCATTTAGTATTGATGTGTTGTTTACAATCTTCTTTCTTCTGTTCATAATGATCTAGAGCACTCTTTACTAAAATATCTGAATACATAGGTGAGTCTAGAACTCTGAAAACCCTATTGATAGTTTCTGGATCAAGCCTAATAACCATATTCCTATCATCATCTTTAATGGTTCTGGATTCTCTGTCAAAATGAGTTGCACACGCAAGGATGAACTCTGGCTCTAGGGCAGCAACAAGAAAAGAGGAAACCAAATGAATATGACTTCTCAGCAGCAACTGCATATGATGAGAAGTTGATTCCTCAGCTCTCTTCAAAAACTCAGACATATCAACATGCCCAATCTCCGTGTCTCTGATTTCTTCAATGTTCGAGACAACATGAGATGAAGGAATCTCATTCTGATACTTGTCATTTTTGTACTTCATCTTTTTGTTTGATGGAGAAGCAAGTTCCTTCATCATCGAACAATAATCTGCAAGGCTGTGATGAAAATTCCATAAGGTTAAGGCATCATCAACTTTTATAGCCATAGACATGGCGAAGGCTCAAACTCAGAATGGTGTTTTGGCTGTATGAGGGCAGAAAATGAGCATTATAACTCATTTCGAGTTTTTGGAGGCTGATTGCAAGTGAAAAGGACATGTGCTTTTCATGACAAATCAAAAAGTTAGATTGCAACTTTGAAAAGTGCAACTCAAAATTTTCAACTTGCATTTGTAGTCAAGCGCAAAAAGTCTGATTTTTAGGCATTTATAAGGCATTTCGGGATTTTGAAGGCCGGTTGCAAGTGAATAGTGCATGTCAGGATTTTGAGAGGTCATTGCAAGTAACTTTAAGAAACTTTTAACTTGCATTCTTTATTAAAATCTCCAACTTGTAATGAGTAGGCAAAATCCCAATTTGCTTCTATAAGCAACATTTTTTTATTTCTTTTCTCCTTCTAAGAAAATGGAAATGGGGATGAGATGAAGTGGAAGAAAACGAATGACATGGAAATGGAATGAATATATGGATGGAGAAAAATGCATTTTTTGGCTAATGGTATAATGGCGAATTCAACAAATGAATGAAAAAGGCATTTTTATATAGGAAGGAATATGAATGACAGGAAAACGTGAAAGGCATTATGGAAAAATGCATTTTAGTGAATGAAGGGATTTTGGATAATGAAAGACGTGAAAAATGCATAGAATTTACAACTCATAAATGATGTTTTTCACTAAAATGGAGGAATAGAAAGGCATTTTCATGGGATGAAGGTAAAATAAAAGGCGTTATGGAAAAACGTGTTTTGGTGGTATCAAAGATGAAAAACGCATCTTATGAAAGAAAGAAATATGGCATGATAAAATAGAAAATGCATTTTCATGGGAAAGCGTATGGAATAGAAAAATGGAAAAACACATTTACAAATGAAGGCGTATGAAAAGGAATGAGGATAATAAAAACACGTTTTTCTTAAATAAAAGATTTTTAACAAAAATGTTATAAAGAGATAAATATCAACAAAAAATGCCATACAAGCATTTTAAAATAAGAAGAAACAAATAAAAGAGAAGAAGACATACCTGTAACAAAGATTGCAGACTAAAAGAAGAAGAACAACCCTAGGCATGATTTGTAAATTCAAAAAAATGAAAAGACTTGATTATTTACAGCTAAAAGTCCGATTTAAAGCTCCTAGATCTGTAAAATCTGCATGGAATAAGGTAGACAAACGTACTAGAACTCAAACTGCTCCAATCATGGATGGCGTCGGGTTCTTGAGAGCTCAAAGCAAGTAAAAATAACATAAGAAAAAAAAGAAATTGGGCTTTTATAATCACTTTGCAAGTTACTTCAGAATGCAATTGGGTTTTTTTGAGGTATTTGCAAGTATTTCAACTAAAATCGTGCCTTTGTCAACATTTTACAAGTTACTTTTAATAACTTGAACTTGAATTGGGCTTTTAAGAAGTCTTTGCAAGTATTTTTAAAGTTAAATCGAACTTTTTATGTGACATTACAAGTGAAATAAAGGAAATCATAACTTTTGTAAACAATTGCAAGTACTTTAAGTGAAAATCGGAACTTTTATAAGTGATTGCAAATGCTTTAAATGAAAAAGTAACTTGTAAAGAACTTTAAAAGTTCCTACACTTGCAAGTGCTTCAAAAAGTTCCTACAAAGGCTTTTAAAAAGAGAAAATAAAAAACAAAATGACTTGCAATAAACACAAAAAGTTCCTATTATAAACTTGCAATGATGCTCAAAAACTCCTACTTGTAGTGATGTCAGAAAAAACCCGAATTTGAGTAAAAACACACTAAAAATGACTCAGAATTTCACGAAAACGGAAGAGAATGTGTAAAAAAAGGTAACCCAAAGGACTATAGACATAAAATTGAGATTTGCTAATCTTTGCACCTCATAATATGTGCCTTAGAAGAGAAAATCTTCAAATTTTATCAAAATTTTCATTGGTTATCCCAATTTTAGCAAGTCAAAAATTAGGGACAATAGCTGGCTCCGACTAGGGAACTGCCTTCGAAAGCGAAGGTAGTAGAATCTAGAATCTGCAAGTGCCTTAGTATCCATTGAGCTACAAAGTCAACAAAACAAAAAGACTCAAGAAACAACAAAAAACAATAAAACAAAAATAAGACTCAAAAAGACTAAAAGACAAAGGACTTATGTACAAAATTTCTCTGAAGCGCTACTCGAAGTGGTGCTTTAGATGTTGCCCACTATAAGGTAGTGCAAATTGGGTACCATCTTTATAGGCCAAGCGAAAGCTATTTTCACCAACAGTTTGATGAATTGTGAAGGGACCACGCCATAGAGAATCAAACTTTCCATGCATGCCTTTGGGTTCTCTTCTTTTATCCCAAAGCAGAACATGATCTCCAACTTGAAATGCTCTCTACTTTGCTTTCTTATCAAAGAGAGCCTTGACTTGCTTTTGATGATCATTGATACAATCCACCACTTGTGACCTCTGCTCCTCCAATTGAGAAAGGTACATTATCCGTTTATCCAAGGAGCTTTCAAATGTATCATCTTCAATAGCTTTGGCCAACTTAAGAGTTGGAAGCTCTAAAGTTATAGGAACTTCTGCATTCAGCCCATAGAGTAATTGGAATGGTGACATACCAATATCCCTCTTAGGTGTGATTCGAGCAGCCCACAAAGCATCGAACAACGCCTTGTGCCATGTTCTCTTATTCTCATCAACCAACTTACGGATTATAGTAATAAGGTTTTTGTTGCTTGATTCCGCTTGACCATTATCTTGAGGGTAATAATCAGAAGAGTGAGCCAAGATAATGCTATAATCAAAACAAAACTGAGTTACCTCATAAGAGGAAAATGAAGCTGCATTATCCGTCATGACCTTGTATGGAACACCGAACCTGGAGATGATATTCTCTTTAAGAAATCTGCACACTACTTCTGAGGTACCATGTTTTACTGGAACTGCTTCGACCCTTTTTGTAAAATAATCCATTGCAGCAAGAACATATGAATTTCTAGCACTTGAAGAAGGATTAATAACACCAATGCAGTCAATACCCCATTGTCTAAAAGGCTCTTCAATTACTACTGGTTTTAGAGGTAGCGCTGCTAACTTCTGTTTACCAACAAACTGCTAACATTTTGCACACTTGCGCACCCATTCATATGTATCTTGAAAAAGTGTTGGCCAATAGTATCTAGCGCTCAAGATTTTATGTGCAGTAACTAGCGGTGAGAAATGTCCACCACACGCTAAGCTATGAAAAGATTCCAGCAATCTATCTTGCTGAGCTTTATCAACACAACGTTGAAAAGTACCATCTATGGCTCGTTTATATAAACCACTGTCCCAAAGAACATAATTTGCAGCTTTGAGCTTTAAATTTCTCTTCTCTTTAAATGACAAATGCATTGGACATTCACAATAGGTCAGAAAATAGGCAATGTTAGAGTACCATTCATCAGTAGTACTAACAAACAAAACCTTAGGAAGATCATCAAAAACATTGTGTTCTTCTTCTTCTAAATTGTTCTCATCCATAAGCTGACACAAACCTCTTCCACGAACCAATTTAGTAGGATTGATTTCAAGATCATATTCTTGAATCTTAGCTACCCAATTACCTCTTTTCGAACCAAAATCTTGTTGTGTCAGAATAGACTTGACTGTTGTATCAGGAACTAGAACAATAGTATGTGGATTCAGAATATAAAATCTGAAATACTTCACTGCTTTTACCACAGCAAAACCATTCCTCTCCATTAAGGAATACTTGAGTTCATGAGCTTTCAATGGACAACTCATAAAAGCAATGGGAGATTCAATCCCTTCTTGATTTTTCTACATCAAAATTGCAGACATAGTATGCTCAGAAGCATAACTATACATAATGAAATCTTTAGTGTAATTAGGGAAAACCAGCACTGGTGCATAAACAATTGCATCCTTGATTTTTGAAAAAGTAGCTCTTCCTTCAACATTCCAATGGAAAGTGGTCTTTCCCTTCATCATATCAACAATATGATGAGTTTTCTCAGCAAAATCAGGCACAAATCTTCTCAAGATAAAAATATTTCCAAAGAAAGAATGAACTGCAGTCTTGCTGGCTAGTAAAGAAATATTTTGAATAGACTTGACTCTCTCTAGATCAATTTTAATTCCTTCTTTGGATACAACATGCCCAAGAAGTTTTCCTTCTGTAACCCCAAAAATTGACTTTTTAGGATTAAGAGAAATCCCATGCGTGCGACATCTTTCCAGCACATCTTGCAAATGAAAGAGATGATTTTCATGATCTTTTGAAAAGATGGTGAGATCATCTAAATATACTACAATATACCTGCCCAAGATACCATGGAAAGCGAAATCCATAGCTCTCTGAAAAGTTGCTCATGCATTGATCAATCCAAAGGGCATTCTGCGATATGCAAATGTACCCCAAGGAGTAATAAACGCAGTTTTATGCTGATCTGATTCACTTACCTCAATCTGATTGTAACCTAAAAATCCATCCAGCATAGACATCATTTCAGCTCCAGTTACAGTTTGTAACACTTGATCCATTATTGGCAACGGATAATTGTCTTTAAGCGACAATTGATTGAGATTACAAAAATCAACACAGATACGTATCTCTCCATTCTTCTTACGGACTGGAACTATATTAGCTATCCATGTTGAATGATGGATAGGAAAGATAATTTGTGCCTCTAGCATTTTCTGAATCTCAGAGTAAATAGTACCTGAGATTTTTGGATTATACTAGCGTTGCTTCTGCTTGAATGGTACTGCACCCAGCTTCAAAGGAATTTTGTGCTGCACTTTGTCAGGTAGAAAATACTTAAGATCATCATAAGAATAGGCCAACACATCACTGTATTGATGTAAGAGTTGAATAAACTGATCTTTTTCTTCAAAAGTACAATTATTGCCAATATTGACAAACTTTGGATTCTCTTCAGATCCAATATTATATTTCTCATATCCCATATGAGAATCAAAATTTACTTCCTGTTGTTGGATTTTGATATAGCGATCATGCTTATCAAAAAGTCTTTCTAGTGAAACCAACCCTTTAGGAATTTTGTTACCCTTCAACTGTAGAATTTCTTCATCTAGCTCTGAAGAAGTGTCTGACATTGAATTTGAGGAAGAAGAAGAATTACTTCCTTCAAAATACAGATTGTTGAAACTATCTTCAGTTTGTAGAAAGTTAATAATTTGTTTATCATCATTGAAAATCTGCCAATGATACCAATTATCAGGTACACTAGGTCTACAAATTAATTCAATGATATATTTATCTTGATTAAAATCAAGATGTGGAATCAATAGTGTGGTTGAAACTACCAAAGAATCAGCTCTATCATTAAATTCACATGAAACCACTGATATGTTGAAAGCATCAAAATTCTCAATATTTTCCCACACTAGGTTGCAATAGTGTTTGAGCCTTTCGTTCTTTGCCTGATATGTATTTCTTACTTGAAAAACAACTAATTTCGCATCACCTTGAGCATGAGGATTCTTAATTCCTCTGTTTAACACAACAACCATACCCAACAACAATGATTCATATTCTGCTGTGTTGTTGGTATTAGCAAATTCCAGCTTGAAGGAATAAGGAAAAATCTATCCTCTGGGAGAAATAAGAACTACAACAGCTGCATAACTATTAGCAGCACAACTACCATCAAACTCAAGGGTCCAGGCATCATTTGAACTAAGATTAACATTAGAGCTTGAACTGCTAGAACTACCTTCTTCTGAAATAGATATATTTTGAAGAGAAACAAAATTTTCTTCTTCCAAAAGGTGAAAATGAACCTCTTCAGATTAAGGAAACGATTGAATATCCTCATCTGTATTCAAAGATGAAACATCTGCAATCCCATTTTGAGAATCAGAAGAATTAACTTCTGATGCTTGATTTTCATTTGATTGAATAGATCCTTCACTTGTTGAAAGTAATGGAGAATTTGAATCACTTGAAGGCCAATCTTTAGCAAGCTCAAAAACTTCATCAATATGGAGATAATAGTTCCCAAAACCAGCAGATTCAAAAAGAATTTGGGCATGAGGATCATCAGATTTCACCACCGTATACTTAGTTTCTTTTTCAGGAACTAATTTCTGCACAACGCCTTTGATAGGAATCCTGGCTTCTGTCATATCCATATTAAGCTCACCCCCTACATCCTTATAGAAATTACGCCCAAGTAACATACCATAAGAAGCAGGAACATCCATAACCAAGACTATCATCTTAATTTTCTTATCAGGAAATGTTGCAAAAGCAAATTGCACATCTTTGATTTTCCCAATTAAGGGAACTTGTTTATTATCCATTGAATAACAACTACCATAAGTTTTGGTAAGATTTATACTAAGACAATTGGCCACCTTAATTAGCATAACATTGTCTGAAGCACCAGAATCAATAACACAATTGCTCAACTTAAAACCATTGATAAGCAAGGAAATATAGAATGGTTCTATCTTTCCCGGAATTGAAGAGGGAATGGTAATCAAGTTATTAGGAAGATTCTTAGCTTCTTGAATAGTAGGGGTATTCTCAGTAGAGTTTGAAATAGGATGAGTGTCCTTATTCTTCAAAAACTTTACCAATCTATCAAATTGGTCAGGATTAGCTTGAAGATACTCAACTTCAGACATTTGAATTTTGGTCTTCCTAGCATGATCAATGATATCAAAAGCTTGAAAGGAATTTGCTAGGGATGCAGAAGTAGTATGTTCAGCTTGTGATTTAGGATTTGATATGCTGGTCTTTGGCTCATTAGAAGAGGCATTAGAAAAATTACTTACTTGATTCTTCACTACATCTTTGGGAAAAGTTGGCAGCGGTGTTCCTCTTTTAGCAATAGTAAATGGCATTTGAACATTATTCTTTTCCTTTGCTTCTTCATCTTGTTGAGCTGAACAAGTCTGGGAACGTGTCACTACAGCATAAGCTTGACTATGATCATTATTAGTTGGCGCTGAATTATCATAATGCATGAACTGTATAGTGGAGTCACCAGCTACTTCTTCTTCACTTTGATAAAAGATAGCATCATCTTCAACTTGAAAGTCAGCAGAAAAAGGTTCATTTTGATCAATCTCATAATATCCAACTGCTGATTTCTGTGGAGGAGCTTCAAGTGCAAGCCTCTCTGGAGGAGGAGGCAACTTAGGCTGATTTTTAGCAGCATAATTTGAAGCTAAATTAGGAAATATCCTTCTAGGAATATCCTTATATGGAGCAGCATAAGGAGCTTGTGAAACTTGCTTCTTTAAAGCAAGAAGTTCATTAGCTAATTTCTGCACCATAGGATCAGTAGAACCAGCAATAGAATACTCAGAAGAAGAATTTCCCTTGAACCGATTAGGATCCTTCCAAATTTTACCAACCAAGATCAAATCATCTTCAATCTTCATGGCAAGAGCTTGAGCATGAGTTAAATCAGTTGGAACAACTCTTCTCAACAAGAAACTAACTTCAGGCAACTGAGTATTGATGAAGAAACACTTGAGATTTGCAGGAGTAGGCTGAGAAGTAATAGGAATTCTATTTGCTAATTTGTTGAACTTACCAATGAATTCACACATGCCTTCATGTGTATCTTTCTTCATCTGAGTCAGCTGAGCCAACAAAGCATGTTCATCTTTAGCAGGTTTGAAACGTTCTTCAAACTTAGTCTTGAGAGTGTCCCAATTTGTAATTACACCAGCTGCCAAATTATAAAACCAATCTGCTGTAATACCTTGGAGAGTTTCAACAAAAAGATGAACAATAACATCTTCATGTTCAACTCCAAGAACACCACATGCCATATAAAAGGACTTGACATGTTCATCTGGATGTTGTTTACCATCTCCATAAAACTTAGGGATTTTTTTTGAGAACCTTGTGGAAGAGCATGAAGAGATGGCGTTAAAGCCAAAGGACCAAAAGCTGCTCCCCAAGGACCAGGAAGAGCAGCAGTAGCCATAATAGAAATGGAAGATATTAACGGCTTCAAAAAGAAAGGTGAAACTTCACTTGGAATAGGGTTTTTCTTCTTGGATGGTGGAAAGCTAGTAGTTCCTGAAAGAGAGGATATACTAGTGAGCAACTCAAACTTAGCTTGTTCACCTAGAGATATTTCTTGAGAAAATTGACCTTTCTTACAATGAACGTAATAACGAATTCCTTCTAGTGTATAAGCTAAACAAAAACCAAGTAAACAGATTTAGAATACCGAACTTCAAAAGAAAGCGAGAGGCTTTCAAATGCATTTGTATCCCCAGCGGAGTCGCCAAAAACTATTGGTTGAATATTTTGCAAACTTGTAACGGTTAGCAAAATAGTGGTTTCAACCAAAGTGTGTGACTTAAACTCTCCTATTTAAGGGAAGGCTCCCCTTATCTAACTAATTAAAACAAATATGGATGGAACAACAATCTTTCCTCTTGTTTCAGGAGAGATTAAACTCTTTTCTCTTCATAGAAAAGTAATATGAACTCTTAAATAAACTTTAACAGTAGCTTGTAATAAAATCAAGAGAAAGGAAATGAAGTTTCCTGAAAGCTCAAAGACTTTCGTCACTTCCTTCGGGACGGGAAAACAATCTCAAGTGCAAAGTCTTGAAAATCTACAATCCTATCTACCCTTTTGAAAGATAATTCTAATGATAATATACAACATAAAACAACACAAAGTCTGCAAGTATGATGTATCTATTAACTACTATGAATGTGAATCGTTACGAGCACAAAGACTTGCAATTCTTCTTAATTTCTAAATTATGAATTCAATCTTCAACATTGACAGCACAAAGTCTGAAAATATTTCAATTGAAGCTCTCCCTAACAATCTTTCACAATCTTCAAATAATCACAAAGTAATGCTCCAAAATGACATAAGAACACAATGGATGCAAAGTAGGATTTCAACACAAAGTCTGAAATCTGTAACTCTTTGATATTATTTGAAAAAGATAAACTTATAACTATAAAGATCAAATTCTTTGAGTACAAAATTCTGCAGAGTTTTCTTGCTTGCCAAAAAGATATCGATTACAAAGGACCCTCTCAAGTATTTATAGGAGAGAGGTCATGAGAAAAAGGTGGGAGGATCCCAACTAACTTGAGAAATTCTCTCAACCACCAACTACTTGTAATTGACTTATTCAAAATTACAGTCTTAAATTATTTTGACTTGTAACTTGATTACATGTAATGACAATTTACAAAACTGCAAGTGAAAGAAACACTTGCGATTACAAAAAAAAAATTGCATGTAGTTTGTCAAAAAAAAATGCATAAAGATAAAACATTTTATTCTCTTTCAATCCTAGCTTTGAAAGATTGAAATCTATTGATAATTTCTTGCAACTCATTTGAATCGGGGCCTAGTGTGTTCTTGGAAACCACAACAGTCTTCAAGATCACGTCAAAATATCTTATTGTTGCTTCTCTATGTTCTTCATAAATAGTTTGCATCTTATCAAGGATCATTCGATGATTAACAAACTTGTTAATTGAATCCATGGTAAACTGTTCTGATTCCAGCTCTTGACGAAGGTTTGTTGCCATTTCTGTAGTGACCATATTAGTTGCAAGTAATTCTCCTTCATGATTCAAAATTCTGCAAGGGATTTTCTCAAAGCTAGAAAGGATGTCTTGCTGAACTTCATCACTCATTTCTAGTGTAGCTTGGACATCTTTGATGAGATCTTGAATAACCAGTGACTTGTTTGTCATGAGTTCTTCAAATTCTATGTATTTTTCTCTATTTGGAATGATTGAATTGCTGCATAGAATTTCTAGCTTGATTTGATCCATCTCATGCTAAATTTTCAAATCTTTTTCAAGTGAATCCAAACTTTGCTTGAAAACTTCCAAATTTTGATTCATCTTTATTTTTGCTATTCTGACATTATTCAGAACTTGTAATGTCTTTTCAATCACTGGTATGCTTTGATCAATCAACTATGTTGCCCAGGAATCAACTGCTTTGGCCTTTTGTGCAATTTTCTCCAATTGCTTGACTGATTCCGCAAAGGTGAAAGAAGTTAATGGATTAACTTGCTCTAAAGAGTTAGTAATCTTTTGAATTACTAAGACAAGATGTGCATTTTCCTCTTTCAACTTTTACTTCTTTGCCAAAAGTTCATTGTAACTATGTGTCAAAATAGTTACTGAATTTTTAGCATCTTGAATCATACCAACATGTATTTGCTTGCCTAAATCCACTCTGGTGAATTTATAATCAAATACTTGCATCTCTTCTGGTGACTTGTCTACAAGGGGTTCAGCTATTTCTGCATA
Organism: Sequoia sempervirens; assembly: GCA_007258455.2. Lineage (NCBI taxonomy): Eukaryota > Viridiplantae > Streptophyta > Pinopsida > Cupressales > Cupressaceae > Sequoia > Sequoia sempervirens. The sequence goes on along the minus strand of VDFB02260693.1, from coordinate 63,605 downwards.
CTTTATTCAATTGCTGTCCACAACTACCCATGAAATCGTTTTAGCCTTCTTTGCAACTTTTGGCTTTGATCTCTTCAACTGTTGGAAATCAAATACATCTGGAGAGATTGTCTGTTTCTTTCTCTTTAGAGTGACTGAACTCAACCATGGAGGAAGATCCAATGTATCTGTATTTGAAACAACAATCGTGGTTTGTGCAGAAACAGATTCATCTTGAGCCACAGTTGTTACTCTTGGAGATGTTTCAGTTTGAATCGCAACAAAAGCTTGACTGGATGGTATATTATGATCAACATTAGCCATGAAGCAATCAAAAATTGCAGCAGATGTATCTATTTCAGGAAGTGTTATCTGTGATATCATTGGATACATCGGATTAGCATCAAAAACATTCTCTAGATTATCATATATGTTCTCTATAGAGGTGGTCACTGTTGATGAAGTTGATGTATGAAGAGAAGATTCAATAGGAGGAACATAAACCGTTGAAAAAGAATCAACATCACTATCAAATTGAGACATAGGAGACAATATTGATACTGGTGCAGCATCAATATGTGGAGACATTATACTTAGAGTAGTAGGAGACTGAAGAACTTCCCCTTCTTGTTGATCGATGATTTGGATCTGCGTCTCTTTAACCTCCTTTCCTTTTAATGTTGGTTCCTCCAAAGGTTTTTCTACAGTACGGTTGACTCTCAGCTTAATCCTCGTTCTTGAAGAAGAAGCACCTTCCTTGGACTTGTCTCTAACTTCTAATTTCAATCCGACAGGTCCAGCTGAATCATCTTCATTATTAACCCTAATTTTAATAGTTTTGACACCTATACTCTTGAGCCAAGAATTAGTATTTGCCAAGACTGACCGAAATTTGTTAAAGATAGAAACTGATTCTTTATTAGACTATTGTATTGCTGGAATAGAAGCATCAGCAACTCTTTGTTCTTCATATTCTAGATCTAAAATCAGCCCATCATCAATTACTCCTTCTGGAATCAAAGTCAGATTAAAATCTATAATCTATTCAAGAGTGAGCCTGCAATAATCCATTTTATAGATGTCTTTCTCTATTCAGAGATCTACCCAAATATCTTCAAGGCGATGCACATGAGTGAAGGCCCTATTTATCTTTTCTTTCATTCCTCTGTAATCAAAATCTGCCCTTGCCTTGAATCTTTTTAATTTAATCTCCTGAATCTCATTTTCCATAGCTTTCGCCTTTGAGGTACTTGTCAAGGAGTATCTCCCAATCTGTAATGGTTTATGAGACGAGATACTCACTCCAGTTTTATGTTGCACAGCTTGTCGTGCATGCACTATCATCAACTGTCTTGCCAACTCCATTAGAAGGATTTTATCAGTTGGATACCTCGGTAGCATGTATGGCTGATCTTTAAAACAACCAGCTCTTATGTAAGTAAAAGTAGGAAACTGAAGAAAAAGACAACCATATTCATTGACTTTTTTCCAAGCAGCATCTGATACTCTATTGTTCTGCAAGGTCTTGTCAAAAAGGCACATGAAGTGACCAAAGAATGCATATTGGACTCTTTTGTAATGAATCTTGTTTGGTCTCAAGGGCAACTGATCATAGTATTCCCAAACCGGAACTAGAGATCTATCTCCAACGGTAGAAAGGCCTGGAAATTGCCTTAATGAAGCTTCTATGTAAACGAGATAGGAATTCATATAGAATGTGAGCATGGTAGGAACTTGTGCAAGCTGCTCAAATAAACTATCAATGATTATTTCACCCCAGAAGATTGGGTGTTGTGCCTTCCTAATCACTACTATGAATTTGTACATCCACTTTTCAAATACATTGGAGAATTTCAACCCCATCATCCTACTCAAGAGAGTGATTATATCATTGATCTCTTCTTTGAAGTCAAAGTGATACAACTTGGGCAACCAAGACACATAGGTTCGACGCTTCAAAAGCCATTTAGTATTGATGTGTTGATTACAATCTTCTTTCTTCTGTTCATAATGATCTAGAGCACTCTTTACTAAAATATCTGGATACATAGGTGAGTCTGGAACTCTGAAAACCCTATTGATAGTTTCTAGATCAAGCCTAATAACCACATTCCCATCATCATCTTTAATGGTTCTAGATTCTATGTCAAAATGAGCTACCCACGCAAGGACGAACTCTGGCTCTAGGGTAGCAATAGGAAAAGAGGAAACCAAATGAATACGACTTCTCAGCAGCAACTGCATATGATGAGAAGTTGATTCCTCAGCTCTCTTCAAAAACTCAGACATATCAACATGCCCAATCTCCATGTCTCTTATTTCTTCAATGTTCGAGACAATATGAGATGGAGGAATCTCATTCTGATACTTGTCGTATTTTTACTTCATATTTTTGTTTGATGGAGAAGCAGGTTTCTCCGTCATCGAACAAGAATCTACAAGGCTACGATGAAAATTCCATAAGGTTAAGACATCATCAATGTTTATAGGCATAGACATGGTGAAGGCTCAAACTCAGAATGGTGGTTTTGCTGTATGAGGGATAAAAATGAGCATTATAACTCATTTTGAGTTTTTGGAGGCTGATTGCAATTGAAAAGGACATGTGCTTTTCATGACAAATGAAAAAGTTAGATTGCAACTTTGAAAAGTGCAACTCAAAATTTTCAACTTGCATTTGTAGTCAAGGGCAAAAAGTCTGATTTTTAGGCATTTATAAGGCATTTCGGGATTTTGAAGGCCGGCTGCAAGTGAATAGTACATGTCAGGATTTTGAGAGGTCATTGCAAGTAACTTTAAGAAACTTTTAACTTGCATTCTTTATTAAAATCTCCAACTTGTAATGAGTAGGCAAAATCTCAATTTGCTTCTATAAGCAACATTTTTTTTATTTCTTTTCTCCTTTTAAGAAAATGGAAATGGGGATGAGATGAAGTGGAAGAAAACAAATGAAATGGAAATGGAATGAACGAATGGGTGGAGAAAAATGCATTTTTTGGCTAATGGTATAATGGCGAATTCAACAAATGAATGAAAAAGGCATTTTTATATAGGAAGGAATATGAATGACAGGAAAACGTGAAAGGCATTATGGAAAAATGCGTTTTAGTGAATGAAGGGATTTTGGATAATGAAAGACATGAAAAATGCATAGAATTTACAAATAGTAAATGGCGTTTTTCACTGAAATAGAGGAATAGAAATGTATTTTCATGGGATGAAGGTAAAATAAAAGGCGTTATGGAAAAACGCATCTTATGAAAGAAAGAAATATGGCATGATAAAATAGAAAACACATTTTCATGGGAAAGTGTATGGAATAGAAAAATGGAAAAACACATTTACAAATGAAGGCGTATGAAAAGGAATGAGGACAATAAAAACGTGTTTTTCTTAATTAAAATATTTTTAACAAAAAACATTTTAAAGAGATAATTATCAACAAAAAACGCCATACAAGCATTTTAAAATAAGAAGAAACAAATAAAAGAGAAGAAGACATACCTATAACAAAGATTGCAGACTAAAAGAAGAAGAACAACCCTAGGCGTGATTTGTAAATTCAGAAAAATGAAAAGACTTGATTATTTATAGTTGAAAGTCCGATTTAAAGCTCCTAGATCTATAAAATCTGCATGGAATAAGGTAGACAAATGAACTAGAACTCAAACTGCTCCAATAATGGATGGCGTCGAGTTCTTGAGAGCTCAAAGCAAGTAAAAATAACATCAAAAAAAAAAAGAAATCAAGCTTTTACAATCACTTTGCAAGTTACTTCAAAATGCAATCGGGTCTTTTTGAGGTATTTGCAAGTATTTCAACTAAAATCAGGCCTTTTTCAACATTTTACAAGTTACTTTTAATAACTTGAACTTGAATCGAGCTTTTAAGAAGTCTTTGCAAGTATTTTTAAAGTTAAATCGGACTTTTTATGTGACATTGCAAGTGAAATAAAGGAAATTGGAACTTTTATAAACAATTGCAAGTACTTTAAGTGAAAATCAGAACTTTTATAAGTGATTGCAAATGCTTTAAATGAAAAAGTAACTTGTAAAGAACTTTAAAAGTTCCTACACTTGCAAGTGCTTCAAAAAGTTCCTACAAAGGCTTTTAAAAAGAGAAAATAAAAAACAAAATGACTTGCAATAAACACAAAAAGTTCCTATTATAAACTTGCAGTGATGCTCAAAAACTCCTACTTGCAGTGATGTCAGAAAAACCCGAATTTGAGTAAAAACACACTAAAAATGACTCAAAATTTCAAAAAAACGGAAGAGAATGTGTAAAAAAAGGTAACCCAAAGGACTATAGATGTAAAATTGAGATTTACTAATCTTTTCACCTCGTAATACGTGCCTTAGAAGAGAAAATCTTCAAATTTTATCAAAATTTTCATTGGTTATCCCAATTTTAGCAAGTCAAAAATTAGGGACAACAAGCATATTGATAAAGTTTATCAAAAAAAAATCATAGAAGAAAAGGAACAATTAGTAGTATGATGGAAATCAAAGGAAGAATTTCTTCATGTTAAGTATGTCGTGAAATATGTAGAGCATAAGCAAAGAATGTCAAAGCTTGCTACATGTGGAGGTATAATTGAGGCTCAATTTGGAAAAGTAATGGAAGGAGCACAACTAGAAAAATTTGTTTACATGAGTGTTTCTTTTCATATTTTTTCTAGAGGGTATCCTATGACAGACTACCCAAAATATTTTAATTTATTATCTTTTTTGGGTGTTCCTCACTTTCCTAGTGCACAATGGTCAATAAACATTGGATGGGAATGGGAAAATTGTCTTGTTGCAATGGAAAAGAAAGATTTAAATGAGAAAGTAAAAGAGTCAAACTTTATTGCATTATCTTTAGATGAAGTTACTGTGGTAGATAATACATCTTGGGTATGTATGCATGTGTATACTATAAAAAAACATGTCCACCAAGCTCATCTTCTCCATGTTCATAAAATAAAGGACAATTCAACATCGCAAAATCTATTTGAACTAGTCAAAAAATATTTGAATGAAATTGTAGGTATGGATGACTTGAAAATTTCCAAAAAGTTGGTGTGTGTAGGAGTTGATGGAGCTGCAGTAATGCAAGGTCATAAGACCAATGTTTTCACAAAGTTACAAACTACTTGTGCACCATACATGCTTGGCATTCACTGCATGGCCCACATAATGATTTTAGCATTTAGAATTGTAAGCAAGTTTCCTACAGTATCAAAAGTTAAAAATATAGTCCGCGAGATGGATCTCCTTGCATGAACCAACACAATGAGTTCTTTTAGAATATCAATCCTTGATTGGAGTAATGTATGAGCATTGCAACATAGTAGTAAAAGCTTCTAACCTCTTACATAGGTTAAGTGATATAGAGACACTCTTGAATTTAGCTAGTCTTCTCCCCATTCTGGTTGAAATGAACAATCTTGTGAAGAAATCCCAAGACAAAACTATGTATATTAATGAATATGGCAAACTATGTAGAAATACATGCATGGCCCTTGATCATCTATATCTAGATCTAACTTCTAAAAGCCTATTTTTTTTCATCTAGTAGAAAATTATAGATTTGAATGAACCTAATAATTATTTACAATTTAATGCAAGTGGGTACTTATGTATCTATGTACATGGATTTGAGATAGCAATGTACCATTGTACGATAGTCAGACACTCTATGAGAGAAGTACCTATTACAAAGGAAGCTTTTAATGATATTATTAAATATGTTAGTGATAATTTAAAGGAAATTGCAAAATATCTTTCCACATAGATTTATAATAGATTATGTCGAGAAAAAATACATGAAGCCACGGGTATTGTGTATCCTCAATTTTGGATAAACTAAGATAGCCCAACCTATTTTCATGATAAAGTAAAAATCTTGGTCGAACACTTTTTGAAAAGTGTAAAATGCAATGAGTAGACAATAGAAGGAATTACAAATGGAGATAAGCTTAGACAACAATGTAAGAATTTTGCAAGAAGTATGATGGACTAGTTTGATTCCATGGAGAATCCCTTTGAACCAAGATCAATAACAAAGGATTGGACAAACTTAGGTTAGAGTGAAATATTGCATAGTTCGATATCAGAATATTTCAAACTTGTTGATTTATGTCAAACAATGATATTGGGGTCAATGGAGGATGAGATATTTTTTAATTCATTGGAATTTTTGAAATAAAAGATAAGAAAAAAACTAGACAAGAATTTGGAAAATTGCTTGAGGGTTAAAGGAACTGTGTATAATGTCAAAAAAATTCCTTTTGAAATGGAAATCACAATCTAGAGGTCCAGATGTGAAAGAAGAAGGTTGTGCAACACTCCAAACGTTGGTATTGGTGGCACTAGAAGTGGGACAATGAAAGTGACACAATGAATGTTGAATTTGAGATGCAGGGCGAAGAAAATGAAGACCAGACTCATAATCAAGATGACTCTTTTAATTTATCTCAAGTTGAACATTAGTTTGAGGACCTTGACTTGATTTGGGAAATGGAAGTGAATTAGAAACTTTTAGGTATTTATACTGCGCTTCATGAATCATTTTCCAAACTATAGTTGATGATATTTTATATTGTATTCCATGAAATTGTGAATTATTGCACTTCATGATATTTTATTTTATATTGCACTTTATGAATTATATTCCAAACTGCAGTTGATGATATTTTATATTGTATTCCTTGAAATTGTGATATTTTATATTTTATATTATATTCCATGATATTGAATTTTATATGTGATTCTACATCATTTTTAAAGAACAACACTTATCACACTACTTAAAAATTCATATTGGATTTCCATTCACACAATCTTTGATAAATAATTGAAAGGAATATTAATCCATTCCTTGAATATAAGCTAACAATTCAACATCCATAACATAAACAGATGATGTGATAGGGAAAATAATAAATAATCCTTGATTATTTTTAGTCAAAAGATAGTGAATACAATATTGGAGAGCAAGATAGGTTGATATTCAAAATTAAAGAAATTCACTTAAGTTTTTGTGTCATCTTTTTTTATTAAAAAGAAAAATTGCAACATTTCCTTTATGTGCTATCAAATATCTTAAACTGTACAAAAAGAGCTTATAGAGAATGAGATGAAAGATCAAAAAAAGGAAGCAACAAGCAAATAAGTGAAGAACCTCATCCCAACAGTTTCAAGCAACCAAATTCTCAGACAGGAGGCATAGGAATAAAAGGATGGATCCACTCACAATTCAGGTAAAAAATTATATTTTTCATCCCATGCCTTAATCATATCCTCAAAAGGCTAGTCATGAGCTAAGAGCTTTTTTGAATTCTCCAAATTTTGATGATACTTGGCATCAAGTAAAGCACTAGCCTCTTTACAAAAAGTTTCCATCTTTTTTCTGCATCAGCCATCCTATCTAAATAGGAATCAAGTTGATTTAAATCAAGATCGTCATCTTTGCAAATTAAAGGGAGGAGTGTGGGAATTAGAATATTGAAACTATCCTTCCATTCCTCTGGGGTCTTCAACTCCCCATTATCTTCTAATAGGTGGGGTACAACCCTTTTGTCCAAATTTATGAAAGGGTTCATTTTTTCTTGTGCAACTTCAATTATACCTTCCAAATACCATTTATGATTTTGTGCCATCTTGACAATATCAAAAGTAAGATAGATACTAAGTGGGGCATCAAAAGTGTGTTTAGATCCCTTATACATACCTTCCAAAGATGAAAATCTAGGAATCCATTGTTCAAATATACATTTGAGCCACTCTTGATCCCCACTTACTCTAGTAATGGCATTTCTCAAATTCAAATATGACACAGGTATTTTCTAGCCTTCTTAATATTTTAGATAGTCTATGCTCCAAGGTGCATGTTGCAATGTGCACATTCTCCTTTTGCTGATTCTACTGAGCATTCTTCAACTACTATTCTATCATTTGAATCTTTTCTTTAAGATCTTGCATTTTCAATCATCACATGAGCAAGGGGGACTATAGAAGAGGAGCCTACTTCCTTCACACTTTCAAGAAGGGATTTTTGTTTAGCACATAATACCTGTAGCTAGTTGTAAGCTTCCATGAGATAATTATGTTCCTTGGTAACTGTATTAAGTCTATCTTGTAACCTTCGAACACTAGCTTCATTAAACTTGGAAACATCTACCACTAATGTAGCAGCTTCAAGGGCGGAGGTGTCAGAAACCCTCTTTACAATCAACCTTCATTTCATACCCTTACCCTTCGATGCTTTAGCGATTGGAGGCTTGTTTTTATTTCGGGAAAGGGCCCAAACTACAAGGGCTCCCTAATGTTTTTCGAACCCTGATCTTGACAATGTCATCTCTACTTCCTCTTCTATGGAGAAAAATTCTCCTTCTTGTTCCCTAATAGTATCAAAGACAATTGCAAAAGAAATGTACCATTCATGGAGTAGTAGCAATCCACTATCTTCTACCATTCTTCTCCCTTGTTAGGCGTAATTTTTTTGCACTCAAAATTCATTTCTTCCATTACCTTTGCAGCTTCTTCATCATACTTTTCTCTAGGCACATCTACTTGTGTCAAATGAACTCTTTTAAGGTACTCCTCCCTCTTTGATCTCAAAAAAAACTCTTTAAACTCCTGGGATTTTATAAAATCATCATCATACATGAATTTTGTAAAGGCCAATTCCCTCACATCATTGAGGTTATCTTTCCCCATAGCCACGTCCAACCTAAAGCTTTGCTGAAGAAGGCAAACAATATTTGGTCTTGGGGGGATGGCATATATTGCTGAATTTCATCCACAATGATATGGACATTTTCACTTTCATTTGGATTGATGGGAATGGGATTGTCAACCAATAATGGAAGTTTCTCAACTTTCATTATCTTCTATAGTTGCTCTCTTGGAGGAGAACTAGAATTCACACTGATTGTTTGATGGCAAAGGGAAGGAGAGGGAGTGACCTGTGGTGGGTTTGATTGCACATTTTATCTAATAATAGGCCCTTGGGGCCTTTTGATAGAAAGGTCAGGTCTAGGCCGCTTTGTTAGTTTCTCTTCTAGGATAGGGGCCTTACCTACAACTTTGTCAAAATTCTTCAACACCGCCTCAGTTCCTGAAATTAGGTCAACAATATAAGTAAATACTCCACAATAATCCTTATCATTATTTATCCTTTCTACCTTTTCCATGTGTAATTCAATCCATTTCATCTTTCTATTTTTTACCTTAGATTCATCCTTACAATTTATTATGACATCTTTGTCTAAATCAACTTGATGGAAAAAATAAAACCTTTTGAGCCTTTTCCTAACCTCCTGTATGAAACCTTCAGGGTCAAAATCCTTGAAATTTAACTAAGGTAACATGTATTCCCCAAGAATTTCTTTTAGCCTATCCAAGCCCTCTTTGGTAAAAGCAAAATATGAAAAGGTAGTAACATAAGGGAAAAAAGACCCTTTGCCTAAATGATAGTTATCAGTCTCATTCATTTGCCACATAATTTCTATGAATGCCAACCTGGGTGACACAAATCTAGGTAGCACATGGGGGCCTTGAGGGAAGCCATATACTCTAATAACAATTGAGTTCTCATGGAGGTAATAAACTCCCTAGTTATGATGTACTCCTAATTTCAGCCTCCACTCTTTGGGCCTAAGGAAATCCAAAATTTTCTTGTGCAATCTAATTCCAAGTCAACCCAACCTTCCCATGACTTGTCTTACAAAGAAAATCTCAAAAAAATAATAATCAAACTCACTACAATGTTTGTCCCAAATATAGGTCCAACATTGCATTGGGAGATCATTGCCCTCTTTATATTTCATGTCTAGTTGTAAAAAATTACTCAAATGATCTTTCCCTTTGTACAAAAGCATATGGAAAATGAGAGAACACCATATGAAACTCGCCTTCAACTCCTTACCACTTTTCCTTCTCTTAATGTCCACCAGTTGATTGTGAATAGCATCAACTAAAAAGCTGGCATAGTCAAAGTCACTATTGACAAAAGGATGTTGTACATCAACAACCATATACATAAGAGGTCTATCCATTTTTGAGCCTACATCTTGTCCCAACACTTGACATAATGCCCAATATGTGCTTCTGAAATAGTCTTCAAAAGAATTGACATCAAAAGGCTCATGTTCGATCTCAGGGATTCCTAATGACTTTCCATAGAAGCTTTTATGTCTAAACCTAGGGAGCCATTTCACTCTAAAGCTATGTCTGTCTTGCTTGTGTAGACACAAAAATGACTTAGGCCTGCAAGCTTCATTTATACCACTTTTGTCCTAGCATAATTAAGACATTTAATTATGTCCTTGGTCCACATTCGACTATTAATTAAATAATTTATAATTGTTTAATTAATTCATGTCTTTGTATTCTTCATGATTATTAAATAAATAAATTTTATTTATTTATTAAATATGTCATTAATTGTCTAAGTCTTCCCGTAATTAAATAAATTTCTTAATTTATTTAATTACCCTTCACATATATTTCTTCTGATTATTAAATAAATAAATTTTATTTATTTATTTAATGTCACTAATCACATATTAAATGAATTGATTAATCAATTTAATTAATTAATCTTATCTTCTAAATTAAATAATTATATTTAATTATTTTGTCTCATTTTAAATAAATGAAATTATTTAAAATGTCATCACTTTCTTAACTGTCAGTCCATTTTGGTAAATAATCTAAAAAAGATTATTTATTGTCTCACAAAATCATTATTTTGAATTAATTTAATTCAAAATGGTAACTAATCTTCCAAAAATCAAGTAATCGGGCAGATTCTTGATTTTCCAAATCTGATCTTCAACTCTTATCTTCTTGATTTTTCGAATCTCACAAATCAGGCAGTATTTATCTTCTTCATTTTTGAAAATCTTTATTTTCTAAATTGATTCTCATTTATTCTCCACCGCCGATTTGATTTTCTCAGATGACATCTCGACCACTCACTTAAGGATTTTTCCCTAACCCTAATTAGAGATTATCAAATTGAATCTTGTCCGCTGATTTTAGGTCTTTGTCAAAAGTCAATCTCGTCCATCCATTCAAAATGGCATTTTCTATAAAATGCTATTTTACTCTCATTTCTAGACTACGCACATAGATTACAATATTCTTGCATATTAATACTTAGATTAATTTGGCATTTTAGAGTCATTTTTATCATAGTCATTTAGGCATAGGCATTAGGCATTTGTGCAAATCCTTCAAAGCTTGGTGTAGGACATAGACATTTATTTGCAGATTGCTCGTTCATCCAATCTGAGGGCAACACGTCAACCAGCAAGCAAGAAAGTACTATCAAGGTGAATCATGGAAACTCCTGCGAATCAAAGGTATAATTGTTCTTGTTTTCATTGTTCTTGATAGGATCTTTGGGTTATACGCTTTACATGTTAGTTTATCTCACAATCTAATCCAAAAATAAATACATTGATACATTTGGTGAACTCGACATGTTTTAACACATTTTGAGAAATCTTGGAGTTTGATTCTTTTGTTGCAGGTTTTGTTTGCTTTTTGTTGCAGGTTTGGCATCATTGTGGATAAAGCCCTATTTTTTCAAAGATTTGACCATAACTTTCAAACGGCTATGTATTTTCTCACGAAATTTTTTCTGCAGCTTGAGAACAACATCATGCGCTTTCATTCCAAAAATTAGAATTTTTGGATCTGTTTTTTATTTTTTATTATTTTTTTTCTATTTTTCATAAAAAAATAATTTTGGAAGCAAATAATCTAATTTTTCAGATATGTTTACATTTCTAGAAAGCTTTCTAAATTTTAATATGGGTCTATTCTTTATATTTTAAATTTGGATGCGAAATTGTTGGTCAAACAACAAATCTTTTCAAATTGGGTCTTAAAATAGATTTACTTATATCTCACACAATATTGCAGATCTGCTCACAATTTTTTTTTGCAAATTTGGGATGACATCAGACGACTCTAGTCCAAAAATCAGAATTTTTAGAGCTATTTTGTATTTTTAATAATTTTTTTATGATTTTTCATAAAAAATTAATTTCAGGTGAAAAATAGCAAATTTTTCTAATTTATTTACATTTTTGGAAACCTCTTAAGATTTTAGACAGGATTTATTCTAAGGATTTTTCATTTTACTATCAAAAAAATTTCTAAAAATCAGATTTGTCTCGACTAGCTAACCCTCTAATTGTAGCGATCGATTATCTTGTTAGGGTTTGTTATTGGTTTTGTGCATGTGCAGAAAATAAACACTTCAAAGGACACATTGGATCAAGTGGACAAAAAAATGATGCATCTAACTATTTTCTTGTAGATCGATAGTCAAAGATCATTATCAAACTACTAATGTGTGGTCTTGCAGGTTCGAACGTCAAAGACTAAACATCAAAACAATGTGTTTGTCTTTTTTTTAGTATAATACACATTTCCTTTGGTGCAATTAAAATGAACTTGTCTTTCTACTATGTCTGAGTGTGTTTTCAAAATGGTAGGTGAGTATGCTCTCCCCTTGCTCTTTCAGGTGATCTTGGGTGTAAGAGAAATGGTTACTAACTCTAGAAATTAGGCCTACCTGGGGATTTCATCACCCCAACGAGACTCAAACCGGCAATGGAGCTAAGGCCAAGCTACCCCCGACCGGTATATAAATGTGAATCTTAAGGGAAAACCTAAGATTACGAGTGCTGATGTGTCATACGGACAGAGTAGTACTCCCTTAAACCCTGTTGAGCTTAACCTCTTCAGGCTCGAGTGCCACCTAATTGGTGATTAATCTCTTGCCCCATGTATGGCCACTCGAACGGGGGTCCCGAACTAAAAACCTTTGTGTAGTAAGCCAAAAACCTTCTATTTGCTAGCACAGCATCGGTCGGTGTGAAGGCATCCACACTTTCGCAGTTTGTTGTAGAGGTGATCAATCTGCCATGGGAGTTTCATGGGGGTTGGAAGCTTGGTTGGCCTGAGAAGAGAGTGCACTATAAGGGGGAGCCCATGCAGCCAAGCTTCTGAATTCACATGCTACAGATATGCGGTTGGGGAAACCCACGTGGAATCTAGTGAATATGGTCCTGGCCTAACCTAGGATTGTACTTGTCTCATGTGCGCTTGCTTACAGTCAAAACATCGTGCTTATCAAGTGTTTTCTAGATATTCAAACATTATACACAACAGTCACAAATCTGGACACAAACAAACGACCTTAGACAACTCAGACTTTTTAGCAAAACATCAAAAAAAAGTCTTAGTCCTCATTTTTAACTTAGACTTGGCATTGTCCATCATAGTCCTCATTTGGCATCTAGACTTGGCATTGGTCATTTTCCTTAGTCAACATCTTCATTGTCACCTTGGCATTTGGCATCCTTTCTTGACAATTTTATCACCTTGCATTAGTCATTTCCCTTGGACAAATGACATTATCACTTTGCATTTAACATCATGACATCCACCACCTTGTCTTCCCTTCACCAACATATTGATAGGCTTGCTAGTAAAGTTGAATACCAATTACTCTGTAGAGGTCAATACCAACAAGCCTTAGACCTTAGGAGACAATTCCTCCAAACCAACAATCAATGTCCTTTGTACCAACAATCCATGAGTCCTAGTCCTCTGTCCATCTACCTTGACTACCAAAATTCACTTAATACCATTCATGACATTAGTCCACAACAAACATCCATTACTCACCCTTATCCTAACTTTGACAAGGGAAACCAACTGTCCACTAGTCCATTCCAAACCTCCACATCATATTCTGACCCTTCACCTATCAATCCTATCAACGTCTACCTACCATATCAACCTTCTATCAACTCATGTCAAGTCCCCACATCATACCATATCAATCCTGTCCAAGTTTCCATGTCCTATTTTAGTCAGCCTTACACTAATCCAGTCCAAAACTCCATGGCATATCCGGTCAAAGTCTCCATGTCACATCCTATGCCGTCACATCCTAATCCAGTCCAAGACTCCATGTCATATCCGGTCCAAGTCTCCACGTCATACCCTTGTCCTTCACATACTAGTCCAATGTAAGTACCCATGTCCTATCCTAGTCCTTCACATACTAGTCCAGTCCAAGTCGCCATGTCCTATCCTAATCTGTCATTCATTAATCCTTTTCAAGTCACCCCCTCACAAGCCACATCTAGTCATGAAAATTTTGTAATTACTCAAAGTCAAATCCCATTTAATAAACTTGAGGATACATGTCAAAATGAAAGCCCAAAGCATGACATTATAACGTCACCCTCATGTCAAGAACAAGGTAGTCCATCCCATGACCCTATTTCTGATTGTATCATCCACGACAACCCCATCTTTGAACAAGAAGTCTAAATCCATGATAACCCCATCTTCGACCAAGACCCTACCATTGACCAAGAAGTCCAAAATGATCCACTCCTTGACCTTTGCACCATTCATGATCAAAAACTTGAAGACCCTATACAAGCCTCAACTATTGACCCTTTCCAAACTGAGACACTTGCCTCCATGGGACACATAGATGATATTCCTCCAGAACAAGAATCTTCCACTAGGGACATGCTTGCATATGATCAAGTTATAGCTAAAATCATTGGACTCTATGACACTAAACATAATGATGGCTTCGACATTGCCTTGGAAGCAACAACAAAATCATCTAAACCTGACATGTCACACGATCAGACCAAAGATATCAGTCAGGAATATGTCCAACATAACAATGAAGCTAAGACGCTTTATCAACTAGGGTCATCTATCTTTGTCAAAGCAGGCTTTCTTGTAGATGAAAATATTACAAGTGACAATATCCACATACCTAATGATGGGTTAGCATCTTGCTTTCAAAACAAAAAATACCCCATCGCAAATAGAATCTGTCAAAGCATGCAATATCAAGGCAAAGGACTAGGCATACACGAGCAAGGCATTCTAGAACCAATACAGCTTCAGGAAAATTACAAACATCAAGGTCTTGGCTATTCCTCAGTTAGTAAATCAAACGATGTCAGTGGTACCTCCTCGATACTGGGGGCAACTTTGTCAGATACAAACGTCAAAATGGAGTCCATGAGAAATCATTGTCATAAGATTATTGCCAACACCCCCTCCACCCACACCATGAACCGTCATTCCATCATAAATAAACCTTCCCTTTCCAACCAACAAAAATAAAAGTCTTACAAGTCAAAAGATCAAAATCAAATGTCAAAGGACATTGAATCAAACAAAAGGACAAGTGGACAAATGAAATTAAAATGGATCGCAAACAAAGATGGATCAAACAAAGACACCAAGTCAAATAAAAAAGTCAATCACAATGTGGAGCCACAAGACAAGAGGACTCCCACATACAAAACATGTCCACCTCCATCAAAATGGTCATCAAGCAAGGCATATAAAAGTGTTGGTTCCAAACACCATCCCTCCAAAATCCGTCACCCACCATCCCAAGTTTGGAAAATAAAAACTCATTCATTCAAACGTCCAAACAATCTTTTCACGTCTACCATCATTCATCATAATCCTACATCTCGCCTAAAGTCCCAAAATCCCACGTCACAAATCCATCACATCTTGGCAGCAACTCTTTACTACAAGGACTCTCATGGCACTCTATCACGATGTGCGTATTCTGATAAGGCCAACTCTAGTATCAGAAAGGATCACAATGACACCAATCAGTTGTATACAAGCGCTACGATCCTGACAAGACAACTCTTTCAACAAGGTTATTATTGGCATATCATGGTACCAGTCTCTACATTGGCACCATCAGTAGAATCAAAATAGTCAGTGGTCATCTAAAGTATCCAGGCTATCCAAAAAATCAGAAATACAAAAAAATTGAAAAATGTAAAACATCATCACCCTGATGAAAACCTAGCAAACAGGCGTCTTGGTAACACCAAAAAAAATCAAAAATTCAAGAAAATAGTAAAGAGAAAAAGTTCATCCAATGGTGAAAACCTAGCAAACACGCACCCTGGATAAGTACCATGATGAAAACCTGGCAAACAGGCATCATGTGTAAAATAAATTATCTATGTGGACTCTTACACTTGGGGGCAACTCGTCTCATCTCCTAGACCTTCCACTTGACATTGGCATCTGACCATTTGATCCATATAATTTCCATATCATTTCCATTCACTTTCCCACCTATCTTGGTCTTGACATAAAATTGACACATAGAAATCAAGCTTTGAGAAAACTCTTGACATGTCTATCCTTTGGTCATACACAATTCACAAAACATCATGTCATTGACCATCATAGTCTTATTGTCCTTGTACGACATAGTCCTTGAAAATGATATGAAAATTCCCTTAGTCTCATGTCTCTCATCTTTTACCAAGGCCACCCTCTCATCCTTTCATGTCTGTCACCTATCTTGGATTTCCCTTGTCAAACAGTCTAAGGATAATCATCATCCCATCTAGTCCTAACCAGGTCATTCCAAATGCAACGAGTCTAATCCATACAAGTGCATTATCCAAAATTTTACTTGACTGCATTCCTGGCCCGACTATAGACCACCATACTTTCGTCACATTATTGTCATCGTCCTCACATTGTTTCGGGATGTGTCCTTCCCACGTCAAACAATGTTATAATCACCTGTCAATTGGTATTCAGCTTGACTAGGGGTACATTCATGTTTGTCCTTGGATTCTCATGTGTAGGCATCAGTCATATGCATTTTTCATAATGCTCTTAAACCATTCAAAAAGACCAAAAACATCATAAAAGTCCTGAAAAAAGATAAAAACATCATAAAATGTTCTGAAGAAAGACAAAAACATCATAAAAGTCCTGAAAAAAGACAAAAACATCATAAAATATCCTAAAGAAAGACAAAAACATCATAAAATGTCTTGCAAAAACACCAAAAACATCATAAAAGTCCTCAAAAAAGACAAAAACATCATAAAATGTTCTAAAGAAAGACAAACATCATAAAAGTCCTGAAAAAAGACAAAAACATCATAAAATGTCCTAAAAAAAGACAAAAACATCATAAAATGTCCTAAAAAAAGACAAAAACATCATAAAATGTCCTGAAAAAAGACAAAAACATCATAAAATGTCTTGCAAAAAGACCAAAAACATCATAAAATGTCTTGAAAAAATACCTAAAAATCATAAAACGTCCTGAAGAAAAACACAAAAATATCCAAATCAATGTCAAAATCCTAAAAATGGAGTCAAAGTTAGTCATGTCAGTTAGTCCATGTCATTGTCAAACTACGTTGTCTTTGCACATTTTCTACGTAGGCAAGGCCATCAGTCGATGAGTCCCCGAGACATTAGGTTAGTCCTTTTAGGTTGGTCCAAATAAAATCATGGCATTTGTCACAATCGTCACATCGGTCAAATAAGTCAGACGTAGTCAAACTCAGACACAAGACAGTCATTCGAAACGTCAATGTCAAAATTGGTCAAAATTAGACAACATAGTCCAATCAATCATACAGTCAACATCAATCAACTTGCCAAAACATATTAGTCAAAACAATGTCAGTCTCGTCACTCTTTGCTCCTCTTCAAGATGTGTCCTTCTTGGAGTTAGACCTCGTCAAAATGTCCTTTGCCTTTTTCAGGATGTGTCCTTCCTGACAATAGGCTTCGTCAAACTGTCAACACCGTTAAATTGGCAAAGCTCTTAAACTGTCAAAACTGTCAAATCGACAAGAAATCAATCTTTGGCAAACAAACATTGGAAAACAAAATAAAATGGCTGTTAATCTTTCTGGTCTATCTTGTCTTATCTTTTGACTATCTTGGCTATTTTTTTTCTTATATTTTTACTGTCTTGTCTTTTTGGTCATGTTGCTAGCTACCTCGAAGATGTCCCATGAAGGATTTAGAGGTGCGATGACGTCTCCTGGCCTATTTTATTTTCTTTGACTACTGTCTGTGGATTGTGTTGACAAAAAGACTGGGGCAACTTCGCCCTTAGTATGAGTTAAGACATTCGTTGTCTGTGACTGTCTATTTTTCAAGTGGATGACCTTGCACACCTTGGTCTATGTCACATCAAGGTGTTTCTTGTCCATTTGTGTCATTTTACTGCCCAATGATGATTAAGAGCAATAAATATTAAAGTCCTATGGAAATGTTTTGAAGGATTTGGTCTAGGAACTAACATGCATCTTCTTTTGTCTTTTCATTTTCTCTCGTCGATCTCATATAGGCATTGCATCCATATCATCATCCATATCTTTTGCACTAACAGTTCTTTGTCTCTTCATATTCTAGTCTTCTCATCAATTTCGAGAGCACACCCATGTTCTTGGAACCTGTCTGTCCTCTCGAGGGGGCATACCATAACCCTCCTCGTCATTCTTCCTCATCTTATTTTGCACTGGGGCATATTTGTAACTTATTTTCTTTGTCACAATGCGACATGCTACATTATGACAAAGAGGGGCAAAATGTAGACACATAAAAATGACCTAGACCTGCAAGCTTCATTTATACCACTTTTGTCCTAGCATAATTAAGACATTCAATTATGTCCTTGGTCCACATTCGACTATTAATTAAATAATTTATAATTGTTTAATTAATTCATGTCTTTGTATTCTTCATGATTATTAAATAAATAAATTTTATTTATTTATTAAATATGTCATTAATTGTCTAAGTCTTCCCGTAATTAAATAAATTTCTTAATTTATTTAATTACCCTTCGTCATATATTTCTTCCTGATTATTAAATAAATAAATTTTATTTATTTATTTAATGTGTCACTAACTGTCATAATTAAATGAATTGATTAATCAATTTAATTAATTAATCTTATCTTCTAAATTAAATAATTATATTTAATTATTTTGTCTCATTTTAAATAGAAGTGAGGTGTTTAAAAAGTGAAATAAATGCTAATGGCATCCGGTCCATTTTGGTAAAATAATCTGAAAAGATTATTTATTGTCTCACAAAATCATTATTTTGAATTAATTTTAAACTTCCAAAAATAAAGTAATCAGGCAGATTCTTGATTTTCCAAATCTGATCTTCAGTCCAACTCTTATCTTCTTGATTTTTCAAATCTCACAAATCAGGCAGTCTTTATCTTCTTCATTTTTGAAAATCTTTATTTTCTAAATTGATTATCTCATTTATTCTCCACCACTGATTTGATTTTCTCAGATGACATCTCGACCACTCACTTAAGGATTTTTCCCTAACCCTAATTAGGGATTATCAAATTGAATCTTGTCTGCTGATTTTAGGTCTTTGTCAAAAGTCAATCTCGTCCATCCATTCAAAATGGCATTTTCTATCAAATGCTATTTTTCTCTCATTTCTAGACTACGCACATAGATTACAATATTCTAGCATATTAATACTTAGATTAATTTGGCATTTTATAGTCATTTTTATCATAGTCATTTAGGCATAGGCATTAGACATTTGTGCAAATCCTTCAAAGCTTGGTGTAGGACATAGACATTTATTTGCAGATTGCTCGTTCGTCCAATCTGAGGGCAACACATCAACCAGCAAGCAAGAAGGTACTATCAAGGTCAATCATGGAAACTCCTGCGAATCAAAGGTATAATTGTTCTTGTTTTCATTGTTCTTGATAGGATCTTTGGGTTATACACTTTACATGTTAGTTTATCTTACAATCTAATCCAAAAATAAATCCATTGATACAGCTTGTATTTTCTTCTTAAAGAAGCAAGGTCTATAACCTTTTTTGCTGCCACATTAAGTCTAAAAATATCACAAATAAACTCCCTAGTTATATCCATTATGACACTTCCATCCAATTCCCTAATTACTTTGATATTTTCATCAGACCTAGAAGCAAGGTGTCTGATTAGTTCCACATTTATAAAGAAATTAGGAACAATCAACTTCCCCAAATCACAGGTCCATGCATTGGAGATAGGAGAATGGCAGTTTCTTTTTCCATAGTAGTGTAGAAATAATTTCCACCTAGTGACTGTGTCATCCTCGTACTTTAGCTCAACATCTCTGCAATTTTTGGCTATGTCTACCATCCCCTCTACTACATTAGGATCGAGTTTACATTGACGTTGAGGCTTTTTTGAGGAACCCGACAATTGGGCCTAAATATCATCCTCAAAGGGTCTTTTAGATGTGGAGCCAGAGGGTTGGGTGTTTGATTGAATCATAATTCTAGAATGATTTAAAAATGATTTCTATAGTATTTTGCAAGAGAGTTTGAACACCTGATTATGAGATTCAAGAATAAAAATGGTGAATTTTTCCAAAAAGGGCATACCTGGTTTTAGTTTAGGACAAGTTGACATGGAACATGTGCACCTCTATAGTTTTTTCTACTATACTGAACCAAACAAAAGAACTAAAATTTTATGAAGGAAATTATGAGCCATCATCCATCACATATGGCATTACTTTTTGTTCATGTGAGTACAGTTCATTCATCTCCCTGTTTATCAATTTTAAATGTGGTCCATCCATCTAGAAAGTGATGTACAAATATAAAATTTCAATGGTGAGTAAAGCCTTGATTTTCTTGAAAAGGATGCAACCATCCTCTATGTCTAAAAAAATTCTCCCACGTACCACATTCTAATATCGTCACACAGTGTCCTTCCATAGTTCTACAACCAAGAAAAGGACATTACACTATGGGCCCATGGACTTGCAAAATCCTTTACCTTCCGCCATGTAATGAACATTAAACAACAAAATTACAGAAAAGTAAAGGTTTTGATTTTGAGTTTGTATCCGATATTAAAGGGGCACTTCCTAGCAAAAGGGGATGTGGGACTCATGACATTGATACTATTGAATACACATAATTAATTACTAACCATCCAATTATCAATCCATATCTAGCTACAAATATAAACCAAAACATAAAAGGAATCATAACACATTGGCACAAGGATTTTTATGTGGAAAACACAAAATGGGAAAAACCATGGTGAGGATTAGCTCACAATATATTATAATTGGTTACAAGATATTATAGGGGTCACTGCTAGGACACACTATCCTTGAAAGGCTCACAGCTTGAAGTGAATACAAAATGGATTATCACCAAGATACAAAAAGTATGGCTCACTACCAAATGATGTTCACTAAATAAGTACACCTTCAAAGTGTAGGGGACAATTCTGATTAAGCTCTAAAAACCAAAATACCACTCCGATTGCAAGCATACAATAGTTGTCAATTGTCACCAATCACATTCACAAATCTCAACTATTGATTCACAAGACAACTAAGTGGGGGGGTGAATCAATTGTCACCAATCACATTCACAAATCTCAAACAATTATTAACTCCACATCCACTTTAATCTATTATTAAGTATGAGCATGAAGTTAAAATAACATAAAGTAATATCAACACAAGAAATAATAGATTTATGTGGAAAAACCAATAAGGGAAAAACCACGAGGATTAACTCACAATATAAGAGTAATTGCATAACCGATTACAAAGAGGATCACTGCCAAAGATAGGCTCACTATCTAGATAGGACTCACTATCCAGACAAGAGGTTCACTGCCTACAAATAAATAAAGATAACAAAAAATCCACCATAGCAACTTGCACACATCCACAACCTTGATCAGAGAATTGTAGACACCATTAGCTCACTAGTTTTAGGATTCAAACACATTAAAGTACTACTTCCTTAATTCACTTTCGCACACTCTTTCTTCTCACACTTGTGGCATCCAATCCTTAACAACTTATCTTATATTTATACCATCTTCAACCTTAGAAACTTTCTCCAAGGTCGGCTACACACCCTTCATATTACAAATTCAAATTAGGTCGGCAACTCAACATTCCTGTAGTGGAAGAGAATGAGAGCAAACCAAACCAATACTTAACTAAGACCCAAAAAAACATCTCGGATCAATCACACGCTTCCTTCATTGATACTTATCCTTTGCATGACATGTAGACACCACGTTGGCCAAACCTAATGAAAACAAAAATGAACTTTGAAGTACATGTTTCTGCAACAAGAGGACAACATGCATACCACATAACATGCTTCATCATACACTATAACAAATCTTGGATGTCTTCAGATTCATCTGCAGCTAATGCAACCTTCATACACAAAATACTTTCCACTAGTCCATCTAACTATATAGACACACATAGTAATTCTGAACCAAGTCTTCCGGAGCACCACACTAACTCATTTCACTGCAAAAAATGATGAAACTTTTAGATGAAAGATGTACAATTAGATGAATCATCGGGTACATTGGTACTTAATGTGTACTTTTCAAAAAAATTAAAATTTTTTTCCCGACGTTCATCGAAATTTTGACGAACAGTGATTTTCGTCAAAATTTCGACAATCAGTGATTTTTGTCACTTTTTCGACGAACTATTGTAGCTCTCCTAGAAATTTCCATATGATCAAATCCTAATTACTCTATGACTATTTATGATTAGATATTCTTTGATCATATCTTTGGTTATTCCATTCCCAAAAAATTAACATTTCCTCATGTTGACCCCACATAGTGACATGTGTTTTGTATTACTAACATGTGACATTGTATGCATATATTGCTTTCTTGTATATATTATAGTTTTACCAACATATACTATTGTATGCTTGCATGGCTTCTTAGTTAATATATTTTTTTTTATTATTGATCTTTTTGATATTTTCTATAAATTATTATTAGATGATACACATTGGATTCCTTTTAATTTTTTATATTTGAAGATACATAACTAATTACAAGGATAATATAAAGAAGATATATCTATATATGTATCATTTATGAGTTTCTAAAATATTTTACTTCCATGTCAACCACTTTCTTTACTTCAATTGAGAAATATAATACCTCTATAATCTTGCATTTATCAAGTGTCAATAAAATAAAATTCAAGTACTTAGCTATCAATTTTCTCTTGATTGATCTAGTAATAATATACTATCCAACTAATACTCATCCAATGATATCATCTTGCATTGATTTGTGTTACTTGACCATCACATAATTGAACCAAGTACCACTTTAGAAATACCACATACATAGTCTTCTCTTTCTACAAACCCCCCATTGTATTCATAAGGGTTTTATTGTAGGTCCCATCAAATACTATGCCCTAATCATGTAACAAGTAGATAAGTCATCTTTACTAAGGTCAAACAAGGTTGTTTTATCACAAAATACAATAGTTTTTAGTTTTAAGTGTTAGATTTTTGTTTTGATTATAAGGTTTATCTTGTAGGTTTAAGGTATGAATTTAAGGTTCTTACAATGACTTTTCAACCAATGGTATTATTCTATCCTATCTCTACCATTATAGTTCTAAAATAAAACATACAAATCAAACTTAACTAGCAATCACACCTTAGTGTGCAATGGGTACGCCGAAAAAAGTGTGGAATTTCAATTAGGATAAATTTTGGTCTATTTTTTGCATACATTTATGCAGTACATGAGGTCAATTGGTAGGACATTTAGCAAATGATGTTGTTTGTGCAACAAAGGTCTCAATGGAGAAATCATAGCTTCAAATAAACTATGCATCCACTTATAGGGATCCAAACATGATTGAAATAAAACCTCTGAATTAGGAAGATGATCAAGCTCTATTACCAACAGGCTCATGTTATTCTTGCAATAAGGAGAGAGGGAGAGAGAGAGAGATAGAGAGGTAGCGATATAAAGAGGGAGAGATAGAGTGGGGAAGAGTGAGAGATAGAGGGGTAAGGAGATAGAGATAGAGATGGAGATGTAGAAGGAGAGGGATATGGAGAGGAGGAGAGGAAAGAAGGATAGGGAGAGATAAAGAGAGAGAGGAGAGAGGGATAGATAGAGATGGAAGAGATAAATATATAAAGAGATATAGAGATTAGGGAGATATATGGATGGATAGAGAGAGGGAGACATGTATAGAGATAAAGGGGGAGAGAGGAAAATAGAGGTAGAGATGAAGATAGAGTGAGAGAGGAAGAGGGAGACAAAATATAGATAGAGAGATATAGGTAGAGGGAGAGATAAATATAGAGAGAGATAGGGATAAAAAGAGGGAGAGATAGTGAGGACAAGATAGAGAGATATAGAGGGAGAGGGAGATGAAGAGATATAGATGGTGAGATAGAGTGACAGAGAGATAGAGATATAAAGAGATATAGAGAGAGGAGAGGGAGAGATAGAGACAAACAAAAATAATTAGATATAAGTATATAAAGATGGAGAGAGGGAGAGAGAATTAAGGAGAGATAGAGAAAGGGAGAAACGAGTATGGGGACATAGAGATAGATGGGGAGATAAAGAGAGAGAGAGATAGAGATATATGGGAAGAGAAAGAGAGATGGGGATATATGGGAAGAGAAAGGAAGAGAGGTGGAGATAGAGAGATGGATAGGGGGGATAGGGAGGGAGAGATGGGGAGAGATAGAGAGGGGAGATAGAGAGGGGGAGGGAGAGAAAGGGATATAGATAGGTAAGGAGGAGAGATAGAGAAGAGGGGGAGAGAGGGAGAGATAGGTTGAAGAGGAAGAGAGAGAAGAGAGGGATATAGATAGGTAGAAAAGGGAGAGAAAGAAGAGGGGGGAGAGAGAGAGGATATGTAGAGAGGGAGAGAGAGAGAAGAAGATAGGGGAGAGAGGGGGAGATAGCTCAATATATATAGAGGGAGAGGGAGAGACATAGAAAGGGGATGATATAGAGAGATAAAGGGGGGTGGTGAAAGAGATAGATCGTGATAGAGGTAGAGAAAGATATGGATAGAAAAGATAGAGAGAGGAGTGAGAGGGAGATAAAAAGAGAAATAGAGATAGAGATATAGAGCAGTAGAGATGGAGGGAGAGATGGAGTGAATGAGAGAGAAAGGTTGGAGAGGGAGAGATAGCTCAATAGATAGAGGGGGAAGAAGGAGTGACATAGATAATGGGAGATATAGAGAGATAGAGAGCGATAGGGAGAGATATATACATCACCCTCCCTATATCTCTATCTATTCATCCTTATCTCTTTATCTCTCTACCTCTCTCTATCTCTTTGTCTCCCTTTCTATTTGTATGTTTCTCATTATCTCCCTCTCTCTATATTTTCTTCCCTCTATTTATCTTTATCTCCCTATCTCTTTATGTGACTTTATCTCTATCTATGTATCTCTCCTCTTTTCTCTCTCTTTTTCTTTGTCTATTTTTCTCTATCTACCTCACTATCTCTACCTTTCTTTGTCCCTCTTTATTCATTTATATCTCTACATATCTCTCTCTATATCTCTGTCTCCATCTTTATCTCTCTATTTCTATTTATCTTTATCTCTATCTCTATCTCTATCTCTATCTCTATCTCTATCTCTATCTCTATCTCTATCTCTATCTTTGTTTCTCTCTCTTCTCTCTCTTTTTCTCCGTATCCCTCTTTTTATCCCTTTATTTCTATCTTTGCTCCTTCTTTGTCTCATTTTTCTTCCTCTCTCTTGCTCTCTTTCTCTTTTTTCTCTCTCCACCTATCTATATCTTATCTCTATCTCCCTCTCCCTTTTTTCTTCCTTTCTCTTTATCTCTTTCTCTCTCCATATCTTTGTCTCCTTAAGTGTGAAATGGGTACATTGAAGAGGTCTTAAATGAG
Source organism: Sequoia sempervirens (assembly GCA_007258455.2). NCBI lineage: Eukaryota > Viridiplantae > Streptophyta > Pinopsida > Cupressales > Cupressaceae > Sequoia > Sequoia sempervirens. Next base: position 38,037 of record VDFB02260693.1, on the reverse strand, counting down.
AATTATCATATATTTAATCAAATGGAATGCTACCTTGAGCATAACTCTCCAAGGACACATTCCATCCTTGGATTGTTGACATGAAACAACCAATCAAAATTTTGTTTCTCTTTTCCCTCTCTTTTCCTTTGTATCTCTTATATTTCTCTCTCTCTCTCTCTCCCTATCTATCTAAGTTCATCTCTTTCTCTCATTCTCTATCTTTTTAGTTTATCTTTTTGTATTAGCTAATAGGCTACATATATTGTGAGATTTGAGCTTGAAACAAATCTCATGCCTGGAAACCACTATTGTGTCGTTGGAAAAGTTTCAACTACCATTTAATGGTAAAGCAGTTGTAGTGTAATGGTAAAATCCTCTAAAATATCAGGTAAAAGCCTATATATACTATTTTATAATAATAAATATAATTATATTATATATAATTTAATCTAATATTACTATTATATTAAATATATATTATATTAATTATATTTTGTATTATATAAAACTATACTTATTATTAATTATTAATTATAATAATTTTATATGTATTTAATAATTTTGTTAAATAATATAATATATAATTATAATAAGTAGAATAATTATATTATTTATTATGTAAAATATAGGTAATATATACTTAACTATGTAGAATATTAAAACCTAAATGGCGCCATAATTTTCATTTTAATTAACATACTCTAAAACCTTCATCGAAACCTTATTTTTAGGTTGTAGCTCATCAAATTGGAGAAGTGAAAGGTCAATACTAGCGATCAGGAAGAGTTTGGAGGAGTGAAAACCCTGCATATCAATACACGCACACAGGAGCACACAGAGCTTAGTGCAATAGGGCAGGAGGAAAGCTAGAGCGACGAGGTTGAGGGCACTTAGGGAAAATCGTGATGAATTCTTACACATTTCACAGGTCAGAAAACAATTTCTCAACTCGCGAGTAAATCATTTGCATGGGCTTCAAAAGAAAAAAATTGGACAGAATCAAAGTGGAATAAGTGGATGGAGCTCCTGATCACATGCTTGTACTGAATGTTGTATCTTCGTTTCTAATTTTTTAGGACTTCTAGAGGCCAAGTGGATCGCTTGGAATTTTTTCTAGGGTTTTGAAGTCAGGGTGGATCGAGTTGGAATTTTTTAGGTTTGTAAAGGACAAAGTGGATCAGTTTACAATTAATTATTATTTGTACAGAGCAAAATTAGACAGATAGATGTTATGTGCTTTGATTTGTTTGACAATAGACATAAGGATTTGAATGAATAGAATGGCGGGATCCATGGCCCAATCTCCTCAGCTCAAGGCATATTTCAAAACTCCTGAGGGACATTATAATCTCTTTTATGAAAAAACTCATCCTGGTGGACTTCTTCACTAATGTCATGGGAAAGCCATAACCTAGGTATCTTATTTAATACCCACTTTTAAATTATTTTTTTAGCTAATTTAATACCCACCTATTAATTAATCCTTTCTATGAATTTTTGCATTCATTTCAGCTAGCAAAAAATCAAATGAGCAGTTGAAATCAAAATAATATAGCAATTAGTTGCAAATCAGCTATTTGTATTTTTGTTCATGGGATAGTTGCAATTCCAGACATTGGTATTGTTTTTGGTTGAAATAACACAAGAGAAGCATATATGGGATTACTAAAACTCACCATTAAAGTCAAACTTCACAGCATCAACTGTGCATGCTTCACTCCATGCTTGCAGGATGGAATGAATGTGCACCATGGTGTGGTTCATTTGATTCTGCTCCATGTTCTAGTTGTTATTTCCTTGACCAAAATAGTGCAAGGCTATCAATTACACTCTCATACAGCCTAACCCCTGATGCTACAATTGGATAAATCCAAATTTTGGTCCTTATAGCTTTTTTTAATTTAGTGCATTTCAAGTTTACACTTGTTGATTCTTTCCATATATAGTAAGCTCTTTCATGTTTATGTTTTCTTTTGATAAGTAAACAAGGGTTTTACAAGCTTTTGTAACTATCAAAAACTAAACAATGAGTATAGCACGCCAAATTAGCATGAGCCAGGTAATCCCAAATGGAAGAAAAGAGTTAAAGATAAGTATGAGTGCAACCAACGATCTGCACTTAATCCCCATACATAACAGTCTTTATCTAGCCATGGGTTCTTGTGGGTTTCACACTTCATGCTAGTATCCCTTTGGGTTTTCTTTCCACTTGTATTTGGTGTTTGCTTTTGTGGTGAAGTATCTTTGCTTTGTTACATCCATATTAAGCTATTTTTCTTATTTGTCTTTGGATTCACACCAGCAAAAGGTTCCTTGTTACCTTTGGTCTAATTTTCTTTTCAATAATCACCAGGTACTTGTAGTCAGTCATTAGGGTTATAATGTTAAAAATTGCCATCTTTGTTTGAATGTAGCAATGAAGGTTGCTATAGTACTTGAGGACAATCTGATATTTGTAGAGAATGGATGGAAAGTGTTGGTGTTGTCTTATATTGATTGGTTATAGATCTAACACATAGGAAGAATATTCTACTCGACTTTTCTTCCATTGTCCCTTCACCTTAAGTATTTGAGGCAAATGTTTCCAGATCTATAACCAACATGTCAATCATGTTATCTCCTTGTCTAAGTTTTTGGCAAGCATGGGATAGCCACATTCTTAAGCTTATTTTCTTAATGTTACATGGGAAATTGGTCCTATTTTTATCCTTTGGCAAGTTTGACTTGAACAGAACCATCATATTTTCCAAGGGCAACAGAGTCTCATATCGTAAATATGGCACAAGCTCATGGATTCTCTCAAAGTAGCCAATGTTGCCAAGTGCTCTATGGATGAGATATTGTCACCCTCTGATCTTCACCTTTCAAAAATCCTTGAGTTTCATTCTATGTTTATCCCCTTGGTTACTCTTGGGTATGTGTAGGATCATCATGGAAAAAATAGGCCCTTAAGTAGCAAAAAATTTAGAAAAATCGGAGTTAGGCAACTTGATGTAAAAATTTGAATGAGTTATCTATATTATTTCATAAATATGTAAGAATGGAATTTGTAGCAAATTGAATGTAGTTTCTAAAATACTAGGTTTATTTAAAAAAATAAAATCTATTTGTTGAAAATTTGAAATTTCAATGCAGTAGTACTTAAATTTCAGGGAAAAAATAAGTAGGTGTCTATCTGACCACCCTAACCACAATAAAATGATAATATTTTTTTATAATATTTTAGATATAAGTAGAGGACTCATGTCCCGATGTGATGCATAATTTTTGTAATTTTTTCCAAGTAAATAATTAATTATGAATTTTTTATTACAAATTTTTAAAATATAAAAAACTCGTATGTCTGACCACCTTAACTTGGTCAAAACTTCATAAAATTCATTTTTTTTTTAATCCTATAGTATGCGAAGCATAGAATGTGACACATGTTTTGGATTCAAAAAATGTGATATCGTTTGAAAGCTATAGATGTTTTTCAATCAGTGTATCGATTAGGACTTTAGTCATAATTCAAATAGAAAATGAATAATAATTATTTATTAAATTCAAAGTAAAGCATAATTTATATTGGTGGAAAGCTGAGAATCTCCTTTAAAAACCCTTTTCGTTTCATCAATTTTGGGTAAAAAAAATTCGTCAACCACATGGGCCATCATATCAGTTACATATTACCACTTTTTGGCCCATCATGATCTTGCACATACCCTCTTACCCTGCCCCAAAGGTTTCCAATAATATTGATAAACAACCCCCCCTCCACTGGGTTTCTTCGAAATAAATATTGATGGATCTTCCAATGGAAATATGAGTTGTTGGGTTTTGGATGGGTTGACCATGTTAAAGATGTGATGGAACTATTCATTTCTTCTTCTCTATTGATATGGGGGTCAACACCAAGAATCAAATGGAAGCTCAAACCATTCTTTTGGCTCTTGAAAATTCTTGCGAGTTGGGCTAGATAAAGATTGTTTGTGAATCAAATTCCTTAATCATGGTTTCTTTTTTTAATAGAGTAAGGACCCACAAGTCCTCTAGGTTGTTGTCGACTTTAGTTAAGTAGATTCTTTGTCTTGCTCTTAATTTTGATGCTATTTCCTTTGGTCATTTTCCCAAGGAATGGAACCCAAAAGCATATTGCCTTGCTAAATAAACTATTGAGGAAAATCAGAACTAGAATGTCTCTAAGTGGGGATTCCTATCTCCTAAAAAATCCACTCAACTTCTCCAACTTGTTCAAAATATCAAGCCTAATCCTCCTCCTCCTTTGCATTAGCTCAAGATCTTTGATTACCCCTCTACTTGAAATTATTCTTCAAAGGCCCTCTCTTGATACTATAGCCTAGTTTTCCTTCTTGGGCTTACTCATTTACTCCTCCTCTCCAACCTAGAAGATAAAGGAATTCATGTTTTCAAGGATTATAATTATCAAAATGGGCTCTATAGGCTCTTTTCGTGGTTTGGGTAGTGGAAAACCTTCCTAGGTTTTTTCTCTTCTTGCTTTATTTATGGCTTTATCCATTTGGGAATCCTTGTGTTGTAAAATGTAATGGATTTCTTTAAATATAATTCTCCTTTTTTCCCAAAAAAGTAATAATATTTATAATATTTTTTTAATATTATTTGTAAATTCCTGCTTTAATAATATATTAAATTTTAATACACATTGTATGATCTATTTCATATTATTAATAAATAATAATAAATATCCCCTAGTAATGGGATCCTGGAGTTCAACCAACCGCCATTGCAAAGGGATTAGATCATGGTCATGTTGAATTTTGATGTCACCTCAAGGGGAAAACCTAGACCATTAGGGGTTGGTTATGTAATCAAAGATTCATAGGGAAACATGATAAAGCCCTCTAAGAAACTTTAGCCAAGAACAAATAATGAAGCTAAAGCTAAAGCTTTCATCCTTGGTCTCCACCTAGCCAAATTCTGCAACTTAGACTAGACTAGTATAGATAGCTTAAATATATCTATCTAAAAACTGTATCAATCTCAAGTTATTTTATTAACTTATGAGTTATTTTATTTTACTTTAAAATTATTTTAATTACTACATACACACACTGATGTTGAAATTTTATTTTTTATTTAAAAACTATTTTACTTTGGAAAAGGCCACCTTATCCTTTTGTCAATAGATAGGTAAGAACATGATTAAAATAGATAGAATTATATTAGTTAAAAGTTAGAAGAAGCATCATTGCACTTCATTATGCTCAAAAGAAAGTACTCCTATCTGTAAATCTGAGTTTCATTGTTGACTCCTCTAACAATTGTCGATAATTACTAGTATACTAATAGTATACCTTCTTGGAATGTTGGTGACATGCCACAAACTTGCTATTATAGGTAATAAAATCCATTAAGATACCACTTGACATGTTTGAAAATCATCAAATAAAACATCACAATAAGCAATGAATGTTCTCCATCTAGGTTGAAGTCTAGTAAAAATCACAATATATATAGGTTTAGTATCATGAATACATCGAAATTGTATTTTTTCATGTGAGGAAACTCAACATTGGTCCACTTATATTTGGAATGAATGGTCTTTGTAGGACTTTTCCCCTATTCTATTTTAGTCTTGGGTCTCTTTTTTATTCCAGAGTCCCCTAGGTGGTTGGTGAGTAGCTTTTTCAATTGGTAATTTCATCATGTTCTATGGTTAATGTACATTCACAATAATTCTAGAAGCAGAGAGCAGTGCAAAAGATTAGATTTTAGACATGTTACATGCTTATTAGCTTGAAACGCTATAATATGTTGGCAATTAAAAGAGTGAGTGAAATTATGGGAACCTAATCCAAACAAATGTCAATTCTAGTTGATGGGTTTAATTTATAGTATCCATTTTACATTCCCAATAATTCACTTGCAGGCAAAGGTAGGATAGGAGAAAGAGTTTAAAGTAGCATTGCAAGCCCTTCAAGGAAAAGATTGTGATGTTTCTACTGAGGCAGCTGAAATCATGGTCTTTATTTCTACCTTGGATCATACATATATGAGTTCTATTTATCTATGAGCAGATAAAATCATGAAAACAAAAATACTAAATCTTGAGTTCAACTAACTATCCTTGGAGAAAACTTACATATTGATTGATTTTATAAAAGTTAGTGATCTAGGAAGAACGTTATAATCTAATTTTGTTGATTTTGATTCAGAATGTTACTAAAGAATGGATCTATCTTGTTTAGGAATACGTGGATGAGTTAGAAACCCTTCCAAAGGGCAGAGTATTGGACTTATTTCAACGCAAATATGCACATCATGTGATAGTGAGCACATTCTTAATGAACAATGTGATTTGCTGAATTTATGAGCCGTGAAAAAGCATTCATTTATTAAATTAGTTGTATTATTTTCAATACATGTATAGGTTGGGGTCGGCTTGATGGTGTTCCAACAATTGTGTGGAATCAATGCTCTCATGTTTTATGCCAGCAGAATTTTCGAAGCTGCTGGTAAGAAATTACAATGAAGTCATAATTTTGATTCTATGTAGCCTTTTTTGGATGTTTGAATTGTTTTTATTTTCATGTAGGCTTCAATTTAGATCATGCAACATCTGTTAGTGTTGCTTCCCTTCAGGTGACAATCTTTTCTCCTCTGATCTCATTTTTTCTCCAATGGGATCTCTTTGAAAATTTCTCTCATAAAGGTGATAGTTAATTTGAGCTAAATCTACCAGCTTCACATTGAGAATTATATATCCACTTTATACCAACATATGCTTCACTTTCATCTATCCATGTTGAATCAGTAGACAGAGTAGTTGATTCTATCAAATTTTCTATATGAAGTTAAGACATTTTCCTAAATAGCAACCGTTTCTATTATTGACTCCTGATACTATTGTATTATAAACTATTTTTTCTTTACCAAAGCTTGATGTTTGACTCCAAATAGGTTGTAATATGGGAGCATACACACACCATAGACCCGATGACTCTAGACTACTCCACTCTCCACGACAACTATGTGAAAATCAGTGTTAGTACGTTGTGATACCACAAATTCCACAACTTCCTTTCAAGAGGTTATGTTTCCTTATATTGGGTGGTGTCTTCACCAATGAGTAATAATCCTTAATACTTGCTATTATATTCTCCATGTTTGTCTTATGTGAACTGCTTGTTATTAAATAAATGATGGTAAATTCTCCCGACCTAGGTGCTAATTAATTCAACCCCAGTTTAGTAATATTCATTTTCAGAAAAGTGATTCCTTAATCTAAGTCATTTATTGACTTTCCTTACCTGCACAACTTAAAGCTCTTCACATCATAAGGAATTTTGAACATGCATCGACTGTGATAGAGCCCTAAGTAATAATTATATTCTAGTATTTATAATGTGATGACTATTATTATAATTTTATTTTATGTTTTTTGTTTTATATTAATGTTTTTTGATGTATTTATTCTTTATATATATACATTTGATATTCAAAGTGTTATATTATTATAATAATGATATTAAATGGTTAGTATTTGCATTTTAATATTTATAATATAATAATTATAGTTATAATATTGTCTTTGAAAATTATAATTATATTGAATGGATAATATTATCAATATGTATTTCGTTATTTTTAGTGTCATGATTTTAGGGACATGATGAAGAACTATAAGGCAACAACCTGATCTAAATTAATAGAAGACCATATTAGATTCTCTACTAGTTACTACCCTAAATCTGTGTTGATCTAGGAAAACTTAGGTATGTAGAAACCCCTTATGTGGTCAATGAATCTAAGACACTTTGAAAAGGAGATGCACTCCAAGAATTTTTAGATGAAACAATGTTGGTGCTAGTATTTGTGAAAACTTAGTCTCCTATAACACCATGTTTCATTAATTTTCCTTTCCAATGAGGCTTAGATAGTCTTGCCTTCAACTTATTGTCCGCTTCTCCAAGCTCACTATTGCTCAAACCATTTACACATTCCAAAACTACATCATGAGTTGGAAAGAAATAAACCCAAAGTCTCTACTATGTGTAATGAATGTAAGTTAACCACCATAGAAAATGTAGCTCTGCATTACCTCTAAGGCAGCTTCGTTATCTTGCATGAATCTCTTGTAGACAGGTCGAATCACCTTTCTCAGAGTGGTTGAGAACATCATGACTTGCTTATCATGAGGGGTCATTTTGAAAATCTCATGGACATGCACCATGGAATACAACCACCTTCAAGTCCATTAAATGGTGATAAACCTCTCAAATTTATGGCAAATTTGATATGCCAATTCTTGAGTATGGCACAAGTCAAGAGCTGCAACTTGCCCAGGAACGGGTTCAATCTGTTGTAGTGTGAAAAGTACAAAAATAGTTGCACTATCCACATGCATGTTGTAGTATTTCCTATAGAACAATACAGTTTTTGTTTAGTGGAGTGTGTTGCAAAGCACATCCCTTGTGATTGCAAGCTTATCTTTTACTCTTCTATTAGGGTCAATCCATTACTACCAACCTGGGTTTCATATCCTTTAGGAAGTGAAGTGATAAATGTGTGGGTATGTGCAAACTTTTCTACCTCTTCAATTTCATCGAAAGTTGCAGATCATCCATAAATAATGTTATCCTTAATGCTCAAGCTTATTAGAGTAGGTTCTTGTGTTACCAATTCAATTTGGCTTCTTAACCATTCAATTTTAAGGCTTTTGATATTCTCACCATCTAGAAGAACTCGTAAAGTAGGATCATTCCTAAATTCAATATTGCCTTACACACTACCCAAAGTATTTCCCTCTTGATTAATGCTTGCAGGTGGCCAAAATATCATCTCATAAAGCGTATGAGAAGAGGTCTTACCTTGCTCAAATGAGCATACAAGCCGTTGACAATTAATAACTCCTCATGTGTACCCATTTCTACAAGTTGGACTGCTTCCATAACAGCAATATAGTCAACATTCCATTTATACAAGTGATAATGAACCAAGATCAAAGACAAAAAAACATATAGTATGTTTATGATGATGATGCAATGATAACAATGCAATTAGGATCTTAATGTAATGATCTCATATAAATACTCTTCTAATGATTCTTATATCCTCTTCATCATTTTCAAATGAATAAAGAATGTCCTTAAATACAACAACATAGCACAAAAATTTGCACAAATAATAGGTCAATAATAGGAATTACAAAATTCATTCAAATGTATGTAAGAGCATACATTTGAACAAATAATTTTTTTAAAAAAAATTGCAGACATTCGTTGAAATTTCGACGAACATCTTGCGACGAACCATAAAACTTCTGATGAAGTTGCTATACATGCAACGATATTTTCGTTGCACTTTTGACGATATTTTCGTCACATGTACAAAAATTTCATCAGAAGTTTTATAGTTCATCGCAAGATGTTCGTCAAAATTTTGACGAATGTTTGATGTTATTTCAACACTTTCGAAGATGCAGTTCGCATTGTGTTGTGGTTATTTTTCATCGCTAGATGGAAAAAGTTGGCATCAATTTTCTGATGAACACTGGTTCCATTTTCTGTGGCGATGATTGATAGTGCTAGGTCATGGGATGTTTAAAAGTTCATTGAAAAAGTGACAAAAAACTAGCGACAAAATTTATATGAGTGTTTCATCGATATTTCGACAATAGTTTGTCGGTATTTCAACAAACATTCGTTGGAATTTGGAGTCATATACAGTAGTGCCAAAACAAAAACACCTTTGAAAAAACATAGATAACACCATTACAAGCCTTCTACCAGATCCGTAATACCTGAAACAAACTAGCGGAGGACTACAGAGTAGATACATTTCTCCTAGTCCACAGACAAACAACTTTGCCAAACCAGTTGACAAACCGATGAACACAACTTTCACTCTTCATCAAACCAGAAGCTCTAATCTAGGATATATCACCCAAGAATTCCCTTAAACAACATTTCAAATCCACACAAGCATAGGATCAACACAAAGAAAATTTAGAGTACAAATTGGAGCACATTCTGAACACACACAATTCTATCTTCAATATTTCTCAAAAGCACTTTGTAAATAATCATATCAACATACCTACAATATCATAAAGATTGCTCCATGTACTCACAACATCTCTATAGTATCTCAACTATACATGCACAACCTACAATCACTTGTTTCCTTTCTTTGCAACAACCTATATTGTGTTGACATCAATGACAACACTAATGACACCACCACCAATACTCATTCATACTTGCAACAATATCCCCCTTTGTCATTGATGGCAACACATGATGTGAAAAACCACCAAAGAAACAATACACACTCTCCTTTATTTTCTATATTAGACAACCTACACAATATTTTTGTACTCTCTTTTCCTTACAATATTCTCTCTCCCCCTTTGACATCAATGGAAAAGAACAAAGAGTCTGATCACTCCCCCTTAGGAGTGCACCCACATCTCATACTACAATAACGATACTTCCTACTCCCCCTAAGGAGTAGATCCTACTCATTAGTCCAGAAAAATGAAGAATCTATAGATCCACTAGACTGATGCACCTCCATGTGTGCACCTAGTTCAAAGAAGGGGGGGCAGTAAACCCCAACTTTTCTCAAAGATACTCAAAAGTATCCTTCAGAAGAGCCTTAGTAAATATATTATCAATTTGATCCTTTGTAGGCACATATTCTAGCCTAACTTCATTCTCCAATACCTTTTCTCTCAAGAAATGATGTCGGATAGATATGTGATTTGTCCTTAAATGCATTACCAGATTCTTTGAAATATTTATTACACTTGTATTATCATAGAAGATAGGGATAGGATCATCACATATCACTCCTATATCCTTCAATGTTTTCTTCATCCATAATACCTGTGTGCAACAAGATGTTGTTGTAATGTACTTAGCCTCAGTAGTGGATAAAGAGACTGAATCTTGTTTCTTGCTTATCCATGAAACCAATCTTCCTCCAAGAAATAATGCACCACCACTTGTACTCTTTCGGTCATCTACACAACCAACTCAATCTGCATCAATGTAAGCACTCAAAGTGAAATTAGTATCCTTGGGATACCATAGGCCATAATCCAAAGTGCCTTTTAGATATCTGAATATCCTCTTCATAGATGTAACATGTGTTTCTTTAGGTTTTACTTGAAATCTAGCAGCCAAACATACTACATGCATGATATCCGGTCTAGTAGCAATAAGATATAACGGTCCACCAATCATAGATCTATACATGCTCTGATCAACTTTAGGAGTATAATCATTCTTACTCAGTTTGCATCTAGTCACCATAGGGGTACAAACCAGTTTGGAATCATCCATTCCAAACTTCTTCAACAATTCTTTAACATACATTGATTGTGAAATGAATATGCCCTTATCAGTTTGATTCACTTGAAGTCCAACAAAGAAGTTCAACTCACCAATCATAGACATCTCAAACTCCTTTTGCATCTCCTCTGCAAATCTCTTGCACATACCCCCATTTCCTTTGAAGATAATATCATCAACATATACAACCACTATCAACATTTTGTTTCCTTCAACTTTGAAATAGAGATTACTCTTTGCGGAGCCTTTTTTGAACCTTTGTTGTGTCAAATATTTATCCAACCTTGCATATCATGCTCTGGGAGCCTGTTTAAGTCCATATAGTGCCTTTTTAAACTTACAAACGAAGTCCAATTTATCTGATAACTAAAATCCCTTTGGTTGTTCCATGTACACCTCTTCTTCCAATTCTCCATTGAGGAATGCATACTTAACATCCATTTGATATACCTTAAAGTCTTTGTGAGCAGAAAATTCCAAAAACATCTAAATAGCCTCCATTCTTGCCACTGGTGCAAATGTCTCCTCAAAGTCTATTCCTTCAACTTGTGAATAACCTTTGCATACAAGTCTTGCTTTGTTTCTTACCACTTCACCATTCTCATTCGACTTATTCCTAAATGCCCATTTTGAACCAATTATGTTCTTGTTTATAGGTCTAGGGACCAATTCCCATGTCTGATTTTTCTCTATCTGTTGCAACTCCTCTTTCATTGCTCTAACCCAATTCTCATCTTTTCATGCTTCACACACTGTTTTAGGTTCTATCTTGGAAATTAAACACATGTTTACCTCAACTGCTGCAACTTTTCTTATTGTCTTTTCACCTTCACTTTTGTCTCCAATTATATGATCTTTAGGATGCTTTTTCTGTACATATTTTGGGGTCTTAGGAGTAGGTTTCAGAGCTTCTTCTTCTTATTCAATCTATTTTTCTTATTCCTTATTCTCTTCTTGTACTTGTCCACAAATAGGTTCATTTGGTTCAACTTCACTTATTTCAACTAGTATGTGCATATCTTCATCAACTTTTACATTTGCACTTTCAACTATCTTTCTCAATCTTCTTATTGAAGCATCTATAAGCTTTGCTATTAGTTGAATATCCAAGGAAAATACCTTCATCACATCTTGCATAAAACTTTCCAAGGTTCTCATCATCTCTTTTAATATAACATATGATTCCAAACACCTTAAAGTACTTAACAGTAGGAATCTTGCCAGTCCATAGTTCATAAGGAGTCTTTGTGCTATTACCTCTGATCTAAAATCTGTTAAGAATATAAATAGTAGTGTGGATTGATACTCTCCAGTATACATCATGTACATTTTCCTCTTTCATGATAGTCCTTGTAGCCTCTTGACTAGTCCGGTTCTTCCTCTCTACAACTCCATTTTGTTGAGGAGTTCTAGGAGCAAAAAAATATCTCTTTATACCATGCTCTTCACAAAATGTATTAAACTCACTGTCACCATTAAGACTTCTATTCTTGTGGGACCACAGAGGTCTATATGAATCAATTCTAGCATTCTAGTAGTTGATTTCTATTTTCCTTAAAAACTGCATCTTGTTTGTTTTCCCAATTGACAACTTCTACAAATAGTATTGGTGGGCTTTGTGATTTTAGGCAGATCCTTGAAAACTTCTCTTGAACTAATCCTGATCAGATTGTCAAAGTTTACATGTCCCATCCTCTAGTTCCATAGCCAAATTTCATTAACTTGAGACACAAAACACTGACCATCAACACCCTTAAGCTGATAAATGTTTCCATATATATGTTCTTCCTACAGCTACCATAGTTCCAAACCCTTTTCTAATCTCACAAGTATTATCCTAGAAATAAAAGTTTAAATTCTTTGCTACACATTTTTCCAACACTCAAAAGATTATGCCTTAAGCCCTTAACATAATAGGCATCATTAGTATTGTGTTTTCCATCAAAAATAATTGTTCCTTTTCCAAAAGTATTTGCACCAGTCGAATCATCTCCAAACATGACTAATCCTCCATCATACTTTTCAAGTTTAGTAAACTTACTTTTGTCTCCTGTCATATGATTTGAAAAACCACTATCAATTACCCAATAATCTTTGTCTTGTCTAGCATGAAATGTAGTAACCAGAGTACCTTCCATCTCATCCTTATTGTTTTCTAGACCACATTCCCTTGCACATCTTCCATGGTTAGTAGACACAAATTTATTCTCCAAGGCTAGAAACAAGCATTCATATTTAACATTCTCAAAATCAGATTCATCATCAGAAATTCCAACATCTTCTCTGACATAATACAATTTTTTGAAATTTTTGTCCTTTTGTCTTTATTATCTCTGTTCTTTTTGTGTATGGCTCTATTTGGACATCTTGAAGCATAGTGACCAATATTTCCACAACTAAAACATTTAAAAGGTAACATACCTTTGTACTTTTCGATAACTTTCTTCACTTTCCTTGTAAAGTTTGCTTCCAACTCCTCTAAACCTTCACTATCTAGATCATCTTCTGTCTTAGTGGCTTTGAAGTTTGTTTCTATTTTCTCCTTTTCCTTTCCAAATTTCCTCATTTCAAATGTAGTCAAGGTGCCAAATAGTTGTTCTTTAGTGAATTTATTTGGATCATACACTTCCTTAATAGCTGAGACCTTGTCACTATAACTCTCCAGTAGGGTCATCAAAATATTCTCCATTACATCTTCATCTGTCAGAGTATCACCTTGATTTTTGAATTTATTTGCTGCAATATCAACCCTCAGAAAGTAGCTTTCAATGTCTTCACCTTCTTCCATTTTCAAGTTCTCATATTTGTGCTTTGCTATTAGCTTCTTTGATAATTTGACTCTATCATTTCCTTCATAGATATCTTTCAATTTTTCCCACACTTCATAAGAAGTGCTTAATGAAATAATTTTTTTCCGCTCAGTCTTAGACAAAGCACTATAGATTGCATACCTTGGTTTTTTATTTTCCTCATAGGAAAAAATCTCATCTACAAAAGAAGGACCACTTGTCAGCTCAACATATTTTGTCTCAACAACTTTCCAAGTCTTGAAGCCAAGAGAGATCAGGTAACCTCTCATCTTCACTTTCTAGTCACTGTAGTTAGATCCATCAAACACAGGGATTGACAATTTTTGTGCCATCAAATCTACCTCAAGCAGTTAAGCTCTTCTCTGAGGAACCAAAGCTTTGATACTAATTGTTGAAATGCACAAGACAATTGAGAGGGGGGGTGAATTAGTTGTCACCAATCATATTCACAAATCTCAAACAATTATTAACTCCACATCCACTTTAATCTGTTATTAAGTATGAGCATGAAGTGCAAATAATAGAAAGCAATATCAACACAAGAAACACTAGATTTACGTGGAAAACCAAATAAGGGAAAAACCACGGTGAGGATTGACCCACAATATAAGAGTAATTGCAAAACTGGTTACAAAGAGGCTCACTGTCAAAGATAGGAATCACTACCCAGATACAAGGTTCACTGCCTATAGATATGACTCACTATCCAGAAGGGAGGCTCACTACCTACAGATAAAGAAAGATAATAGAAAATTCACCACAACAACTTGCACACATCCGTAACCTTGATCAGAGAATTGCAGAAACCATTAACTCACTACTTTTAGGAGTCAAACACATTAAATTACTGCTACCTTAATTCACTTTTTCACACTCTTGCTTCTCACACTTGTGGCATTCAATCCTTGACATCTTGTCTTATATTTATACCATCTTCAACCTTAGAAACTTTCTCCAAGGTTAGCTACACACACTTCATATTACAAATTCAAATTAGGTTGACAACTCAACATTCCTACAGTGGAAGAGAATGAGAGCAAACCAAACCAACACTTAACCAAGACCCAAAACAACATCTCGGATCAATCACACATTTCCTTAATTGATACTTATCCTTTGCATGACGTGTAGACACTAGGTCATCCAAACCTAATGAAAACACAAATGAACTTTGAAGTACACATTTCTGCAACAAGAGGATAACATGCTTCATTGTACACTATAACACATCTTGGATGTCTTTGGATTCATCCACAACTGATGCAACAACCTTCATACACAAAATAATTTCTATTAGTCCATCCGGACTGTACAGACACACACAATAATTCTGAACCAAGTCTTCCAAAGCACCAAACCATGAACACCTTTGATAGAACATAGATAACACCATTACAAGCCTTCTACTAGACCTGCAAGACCTAAAACAAATAATCAAAGGACTGTGGAGTAGATACATTTCTCTCAATTCACAAACCGGTGAACACAAATTTCACTCTTCATCAAACCAGAAGCTCTAATCTAGGATATATCACCCAAGGATGTCCTTAAATAACACTTCAGATCTGCACAAGCATAGGGTCAACATAGAAGAAATGAAGAGCATAAATCGGAGCACATTCTGAACACACACACAATTCTATCCTCACTATTTCTCAAAAGAAATTTGTAACTCATCATATTAACATACCTGCAACATCATAAAGATAGCTCCATGTACTTATAGCACCTCTACAATATCTTAACTATACATGCACAACCTACAATCACTTGTTTCCTTTCTCTGCAACAACCTATACTATGTTGACATCAATGAAAACATTAATGACAACACCACCATACTCATTCATACTTGCAACATGTACACCATACCATTCCTTCATCTGAATTCATCTTTATCATCATCCTCATCATCACCACACACACATATATATGGCTACATCTTTATACATCAATTAGGTTAGCCTAATTGAATGTGAAAATACATAATTCAAAATGACTTGTTGGCTTATATCAAAATTATTTTTTGGTGCACAAAACAAATCATAACAAACACAAATTAGGTTGGCTTGGACCTAGTAAGGAACACTTTAAGCATTTATAAGATAAGTAGTTCATAACCCTATCGGCCAAAAGAATGCCAAACTTCTGTCATTTAGATTACTTAGCCAGATCAACCAAAATTGCTAAAAGCTTGTTTATAGCTGTAACTGACACTTCTAAGAAACATATCAAAAACTTAGAGAATTATCTTTTATAGAGAGAATTTCCAGATCAAAATACCGGATCAATGTAGATACACAATTTACTTAGCCAATTACCAACCAGTGTTGGCATCAATGACAACAAACCCAGAGGTAACCTTCTTCATTCTTCCAACAATCTCCCCCTTTTTCATTGATGGCAACATGTGCTGAAAATGATACTCACTTCAAAACAAAATATTGTGAAACACTAATGTACTCAACTCCCCCTATCATATATACAATAACACCAAAACATAGCATACCATACCCATCTTTATACAAACTCTTCTCTTCTTCTCCCCCTTTGACATCAAAGACAAATGACTGGTGAAAGAAAAAAAAACTTTAAATCAGGAACTGGGGGAACCATATAACTCCTTGAGAATCACTTCCCAAGTTGGATTTCTATCATCCCCAACTCCTTTTGCCTTGGAAAGAGTTTTGTGTAAGGATTCTAGTTCCACTAGGCATTCTTCTCCTTCTTTCGAAGTGGATGGAATTAAGTTCATATTTTCAAGTTTTTCTACTTCCATCAATGCATTTGATATAGAGACATGTTTGGAAATAACCAAGTCTCCAAGCTAGGCATACCATCTCATAACATCTTCTTTCTACCTCTGCAGGATGAAAAATTTACTTTAAAGATATACAATAGAAACCCAACCAACATAGTTTCTATCATCTACAACCTTGTAATTTATGGAAGCATCGACAAGCTGAGACTCAATCGAGTACATTAAATCCTTGATACCTTGAGTGGATTTAGGCCACTTCATGCATTAGACAAATAGAAACTTGGCTTCCTCATGTATTCTCTTTCTTCTTTCAAAGTTTGCAAAGCCCTATGATTTGCAATTGTACACTTATCTTGCAGAAACAATAGTCTTTTCTCTAGCAGACTTAACTTCACTTATTTTGCAGTTTGTACCTTGAGGTTAGATGTGTACTCTTTGACTGCATCAACTATAAGCTTTAGGTTTTCAATTGGAGCTAAGGAGTTATCAGTTGTAACACTAGGGACTATCTCTTGTAAAGTTTTAATAGCTTCATTTATCAGTTCATTTCCTTTTTGATATGACTCAACAACTTCTTGTGTGACAGAGTTGGGAAAATTACCACTTATTTTTATTTTGTCACTTGGTGTAATTTGGTCAAGTCCACATAACCTAGATGTGACAACAGCTTGACTAGTTGGGGTGGAAGCACAGGTTGAAGTATTGTTTTCCTTGATAGAAGAACTTTGAGGGTACTTCAGGATAATTCTCTAGATGAATTTGACAACTCGAAACCTTTGCGAATTTCTCCTTTTCTCTTCTCAGCTGGAATAGATTTCTTATCTTCCTCTTTCTTCTTTTCTTCTTCCTTTTCTTCTTCTTCTTCTTCTTTTTCCTTTTCTTTTTCTTCTTCTTCTCTGGATGAATTTCTAGAGGATTTATCTCTATTTTATTTCTCCCTTTTATCTTCATCATCCTTGTCATTACTCTCCTTTTTATCCTTACTTCCTTCACTTGCATCTTTATTTTTCTCATCCCTATTTCTAGTAGATTCATGATGTTCTTCTTGCTTATCACCAGTATGATCTTTATGTTTATCATCAAAAAATTTCTAGTTGTCTCTTTTGTGTTAGTCGAAGGGACAAGAGTCTATAAATCACCATGTATCTCACCAACAGTCTCCAAGACTAGATTATCCATCACTTTTATAGCATCAATATGCATTTGTGCTTGAGTTGTGTGGGAAAAAGAGTCGTTTCTTGTCCCATAACTCCTTGCTAGTTGTCTAATTACATTATGGGTTTCTTGTCTCACCTTTTCCATATTCTCTTGCTCCTTAGTAATTAACATATATTAACTCTCTTCTTGACTCTAAACATAGTAAAGCATTATTTTAATAGATTAGTAGCTTCTATTTTAGAAAGAGATTAGCCGCAAGAATTTAAGGCATCATTTCTCATCTTATCTTCAATATTCATAGCCTCTTGCCTTCTATGTACTAATGCTTCCCAAACATTTTCAGTTACTTTGGTCTGAATGGTCTCCATACTTACATTATAAATAACTATATAATGAATAAATGCATTAATGATGGTTTCCTTCCCTTCATCATTAGCCTTGTCAAATAACTCAATAGTTGAAATGAGATCATTGTCAATCAAATTATTTATTAAGGATCCTAGATCTAAAGATGGTTGATCACTTACCGAAGGAGATCCAGACATTTCCTCCGTACGATCAAATGAGTTCTTCATTCTTCTTCTTATGTACATGGATTCAGTAAGTATCCTCCTCTTCCTTAGTTTCTTCATCTGTGGAGATATCAATTCTAGTTTGAGCTTCTTCTTTGGAGGTACTACTCCTTTTGATTCTTTTTAGCTGACCCTCTTTTTTTATGCCAAGTTCTATTTCTTTCTGAATGAAATCACTTAGATTTATTTTCTTGTTAGCTTTTTGTTTTACTCTTCTTTTTCCTAAAGCAGCAGATGGTGTAGCAGGAGGTATATCCTTTCTCTTAGATGCTTGGGTACTAGGACTGGTAGGGGCAACAACATCAACTGATGTATGGGAACTTTGTTCTTTGTTCTTTCCCTTCTCAATATTGGCAGTACTAGAAGTGGCAGTACTAGAGATAAGTGTTGGTGTAGCACCGGAGGATAATCTTCCTGATTTCCTGGGTCCGGATGGCAGTTCAACATATTTATCTTTTCTTTCATTAAGGGCCTCCTTTAACTATTCTATATCATCCTTAGAGAAAGTTTGTCCTTGGAAGAAAGCTTCAACATTCTTTCTTTTTTGGATGCAGTAGCTTCTAAATGTACTTCAATTGATTTCTCCTTATATGTTCCATACCTAGGTAGAGAGGGGTCTTTAGGGCTGCTCAACAGTATTTCAATGTACCTCTCCACCAATTTTTCATCAAGCTCATATCTTAATGGTTCAATCCATTGAATTTTGGGTTCAATAGTCTCTTTCATGCATCTCATTCTAAAAATACTACAAAGAAAGTAATCAGAGCATTGTGTTGTGCCCTGAAATCTCCTAGACTATGCAAATGATCAAAAATATGATGTGCAACCAGCTTGTTTCTCTCCCATATTATGCCTTTCCTTCCCAGTAACTCCCTCAGGAAATAAAATAGAAAGAAAACAACTAATGTTCCAAATTTAAAGAGATGCTTCTTTTCCTCATTCATACTCAAGTTCTCCATAAATTGTAACCTAAGAAACTCACATAGATCAAAATATTTTCCATTCACCACTATTTCATATGCGGTGTGAATTGTCATAACAAATACAAAATTTACTCAATTGGTGATATAAATTTTCTACCCAATCATGATGACAACATACTTGATGGTAGGGTTTAAAATAGACTTTGTAGTTAAAGCTCTTTCATCAAATGTAGTGCTAGTCAGCCTCGTAACTACATCATTTTTTTACTTCCTTTAGAACTAGAATGGATCTAGTATCGCAAGGACTAGTTACGTCTCAAATTTCCTCCTTGTTGATAACCCCTCAAAAATTTGTCCAAAAACAATTTCTATGAACCCTACTGAGGGCCATTCTAACAAACTTCACCTCACTCTCATTGGAAAATTTTGGAAACCAATTCCAAACGTTTAGCTTCATTCAAACTAGGTTTGCATATTTTGGCTTAAGTAGTTGATCATCTCCCATCAATTCACTATCCCATAAATCCTTAAGATCTTGGTGATTGAATTCCTCTAGCTTCCCATGAATATATGTTCTTGTATCTTTAATGGGTAACACATTGCTCAGAATGTGTGAGAATGCACCCACAGGATCTACTTCATACACTTTCCATGAATATCTTCTAAATTTGGGTTGTGGTCTCTCAGATGTTTCCACAATAGTAGGAGTGGCCATTTATCCTCAAACAACTTGAATATGCTTAACAAAAAGTTCCTTCAACTTAGAATCCACAAAATTTAGATAATGGAGAATACCTTTTTCTATTTGTCGAGAACTAGGGTTTTGATGTAAGATGCTCTAAATTTCCTTCAACTCACTTCATCTTGCTCTAATTCTTCCCAATTTCACAAATGTGATTTGGCTCAACTTGGTTTCTTGCTTTATTACTTACGAATTTTTCCCTAATTTGCATTTATTTCCTTTCAACCTTTAAAGTCGATAAGCACTTTATGAAACAAACTGTAAACCTAAAATGGTTCCACAATTCTTTGGATCTACCTATTTTGTGCTAGAGATTTCTCCAATGCCTTCAGACTGACGATTCACATCACATATCCTTGTGTCACTACTTGACACCTCATATATCAGGGGGATTTTTAGATTTCTTTGTAACTACTTCCCCTGAAACCAATACCGAGTTTAGTTTTTGGAAGAGGTATATGCACCAGATGCAGATATAGATGTATTTGACTCATCCTTTTTCTCAAGTTCTTCCTTCTTCCTCCAAATCTTTTCCACTTATTTTCTTACTTCAGTAGGATCCACTTTGTTCACATACTTGTTCTTTTCTTTTGGATTAGGTTTCTTCGCAATTTTTCTCCTACAAAATTTTGAGATTGTTGGACACTAGGAACACTGAGAGGGGGGGTGAAACAGTGTTCAATAATTTTTATTTGAAAATAGATCTATAACCATCAACAACAATAATTGAACTTTATATAACATTAGCAGCACATAACAGATGAAAAAATGTAGTCACATTAATGAACACCATAATACCAAATATTTTTACGTGGAAACCCTGTTAGGGGAAAAACCACAGTGGAGATTAATCCACAAAGTTTACTCTGTTAAAAGTAAAATAAAAGAGGGGAATGCACTTGCATTCAGGCGCATTGCCTAGAGTTCACTGCTCAAAGAAAGAGGCTCACTTCCTTACAATTATAATATAGATTACAACAAAATTTCAACTAAGAGTATAGCATCTACAAATGCCAGAATTAAGTTCCAATGAAGCTCAAGATCATATTTCGGATCTCTCAACCAATTCACTCTTCTGCTCTGCTATGCTTTGCACACAAACACTTTTTTTCCCTCAAAATAATTGATCTATCCTTTTTTCACTTCTTGATGATATACAAGTACTTTACCACCCACATACTCCTATTGGATATCATGCATACACAGACTCTAGATAAAATGATTTCCTGATCTTCTATATATATCCGCTAACCCAAAGATTCAATATATGTTGGCTTCACAACAAAATACATTATTCCTGCTTATTTCGGCCCAAATCACAAGTTATAATTTATGCGTACCTACACAAGCCGGGTAGACTTATAGTAGGGACCCACACCAAGGTTCAAAACATAAGATATAGCAAAACACTTACTCCACATACATTTGTGATACACAATGTCAAGCATGTCGGCCATAATCTAAAATAAACCATGAATCACTCTACCGAACCTCTTCAGTCGAACTATGATTAATACAACACCAAAAAAATCTTCAGTAGGATAGTGTACATGCTAGGAAATATTTCCTAGAGATCCACAAAATGAAATAGTGATCCGGTGAAGTGATCAGATCAATTTACCAACCGAATGTCCTATTCTTCACTCTCTCTGCCGGTATGAACACTACTGATACTGCGGACCAAACTGCTGACTCTGGTTTCCAAAAATGCTGACTCTAGTTGCCATCAATGACAACACAAGTAGCCAAAAATGATCTCTCAAGGCCATATGCCAACAATCTCCCCCTTTGGCATTGATGGCAACACTTAGTGAAAAATTGACTAAGTGTCAAAACCAAAAACTGATCAAGGCAAAAATTTCTACTCCCCCTATGGATGTCAGTAAATTTTTCACTCCATTCTCTCCCCCTTTGACATCAATGACAAAGCTCTACAACATCCGCTTACACTCCCTTTTTTATTCTCTCCCCTTAGATATTTTACCGTACTTTTTCTTACTTCATTCTTTCCCCCAATGCAAAAATTGATCAAAATTTGACAACTGCTACAAAAATTCAAAAAATTATTTTATACTTAGCTTTCATTTCCGGAAGGAATTTCTTCCAGGAATCCACCGCAATCCCAATGACTATGATCAGGTAGTTGTTCTCTGATGTTTTGTTGATTATTTGAATAGGAGACTCAAGAATACTAATTTCTTCTTCCAATTTTTCTCCAGATTTAAGAATCTTAATCATTTGTTCTAATCTCCCTTCAATTATATCTTTAACTTTCTAGAAAGCATCAATGAGAGTATTCTTAGTAGTATGAACTTTTGCATGCTCAATCTATAAATTATGAACCTTCTTCTTAACATTTCCATTCTTATCCAAAAGAATTCTATAATTTTGTCCAGTCTTAACAAGTTCACTTTCAATTTCTTCAAGCTTATCCTTGTACTTCCCTACCACATGAGGCCATCTAAGACAATAGTTATAGACTTTATTTGGCGAATCAATGCACTGTCTCAGCTCATTCATTTTCTTCTTCAGTCTAGTAAGATATAATCTAAACTTCATTTTTTAATGAAAATTTATTTCTTCTTCCTTCCTTTCCAAGGGCACAAACTCCATAGATATCTTGACACATTCAATTAGTTCTTTCGGGAGAACATCCCTTAGACTCTCCAACTCAATATTGTTATCAATAAAGTGCCTTTCCAAAGTGTTTTCAATAAAATCCTACTCATAGGATGGTCCATTCAACCATATACCATATATCTTTTGCATACCATCCTCATCCTGAATGATTTGCATTATCTTTGTCTTAAACAGAGCACCTTCTTCATCAATATCTTTAGCTATTATTATTTTTGTTTCATTTAGTTTTGGTTGACCTCTGGGAATATATTCTTCTTCATCCACAACCACTTGACTTTTCCCTTTTTCTTCAATCTTTGTAGACTTGGGTTATAGAGTAGTGACACTAGCCGTATCTCTTCTTCTCTTCTACTTCTTCTCTCCTTTTTCGAAGGATGATCCAACCTCTATTATTTTTATCGGAAGGGGGACAACACTTTCCCCAAAACTCTCTAATACCTTTCTAAAGAAAATTTCATACACTTGTTCACAATTTTCAAATGAATTGTAATGATTGAATATTTTCTTACAAACCGTTATATTCTCTCTCCACACCACATTGTCCTTCATCGGCAAACAGTTTAGAAATTACATCATAATACATATTTCCAGAGTACCAAACCTAAATGGGTAGTCAATATCCTTTGTTAATTGAACATTCCCCATTAGTTGATCCTTCATCAGACTACACAGATCAAATTCTTCATTTTCAATTATCATTTTATGGGCGATATATGTAGCACCTACCGACATTGATCCTTCTTAGTTTCTGAAGTAAATATTGTATGAGACTCCATAAGCCACATACCTTGTCAAAGGATATTTAATCGATGAAATTATCAGAGCCCTCTAGTTGCCCTTTATTCTGGTTAGGGCTTCGACCTCAACATTGCGAATCGACTTCTTCATCGGTACATCACCAATATTGCATAGTACCGTTAAGTTTCTAATCACATCGTTGGAAATTTGATAAGGTTTGTCCAAAGTGAGGATGTCACTATCTAGTTTGTTCAGGAAAAACTGAATCACTTCCGCATTGATGAAATGAGGATAATTGTTCCATATATCCAAATTCTTGTGTTTTGATCCTTCAAGCCTTTTGAAATCGGTGAGTGATAACAAATTTCTTTCATCCCTAATCTTTTGGCTGCTATACTCATCTAGGGTTATGGTATCTTTGATTTTCTTCATTTTTCATTCCGTACAGAGTTCTATCGATCACCAAATAGATGTGAAATCAATGAACAATAGAAGTACCTGTCGCCACTAGGATGACTTTTCGCACTTTTGAAATTTTGTAGAAAAATGCTCTTGAACTGTTCTCCTTCAATGCTCGGTGCAGAAATAGGGTTCAAAATTCCCTTTTATAACTTTTCCAACTTTACTTTTTTCCACGTTAAATGTGTTTCCCTAGAAGTTTTGGTTACACTGCAAACTCAGACAACAAACAAAGAATTTAATTGTGGACCTATACTATTTTGTTCAGTTTAGCATATGATTGCAAATACTTCCATCAATGAAAAACACAACTGACAACATACAACGATTTGGTACCAACTATACAAGGGGGGGAAGATATTTTCATGAAAAACTCCCCCTAGGCCACTAGCTTGAAATCAATTACCAGAGGAGCTACTGGAGGGGGCTTCCGGTACAGCTTTATTTCCTTCATCAGTTTCACTTTTGTTCACCCATGTTTTCTTCATCTGATCTCTTATCTCTTCCACAAATTATTTTTCTTTACTTTTGTTGTCTTTCTGTGAATTTCTTCCTTGATAGACCAGACCTCTTTTATTCATGTTTTTGTTCCGGCAGAATTTTGCAATGTGACCAAGATTGTTAGAATTGAAACATACCGGACCTTTGTTTCTATACTAGCCATTCCACTGATTTCCACTTGACCTGCATTAATTAGCAGCATGCCCAAATCTTCCACAAGCATAGCACTTAATGTAATTTTCACTAACAGTCATACTCTTGCATTCTAATACATTATGAACAATTTTTTTGCATTTGAAACATTGACCAAAAAATGATAGAGTACTAGAGTTTATCTTTCTTCTACACTGAGAAGCCATATGTCCAAATTTATTACAAGCAAAGCAATATCCATTAAATCTTTGAGCATTAGGTTTCCTTACCAGATGTCTTCTTCCTTTGTTCTTCTATTCAGATCCAAAGCATTCTCCCTTCTCATATCCAAGACTTCGCTTATCATTAATATCCTTTTGACCTTTGGTTATCTCTTCAAGCTTGGTAGAACTTATCCTGAAATTTTCCTTGAATTCATTTGCAGTAGCAAGATCATTCCCAAGAATTACTATTTGTCTCTCAATATCATGTTCATAGTTCTTGTCCTATTGCAGTTCAATCTCCAATTGAATGGATCTATTGTTAATTTTGTTGCATTCTTCAGATTTTTCTCTCAGAGAATGGGCCAGATTCTCCTCATTCTTCTTTCTTTGCTTAATCTCTTTGGTAAACTTCATTTCCACAGATTCCATCTCAATTATTAGAGTTGCATTGTCCTTGGCTAGCTTTTCACATTCTTCTATTATCTCTTTTAGGGTTTGATTTAGATGGATATCATCCGAACCTTTGTTTTCCTTTTGCTTCAATTGATCACATAGCTCCTTCCTCTTTTCCCTTGAGTCATTTATCTTGTCCTTCAGTGATTGAATGAATTTTTTGGCATCTGCAAGATTTTCCTTAAGTTCCATGACCTTTTCCTTAGATTGATCAAGATCATCAAGTGCCACCATTAGCTATTGTTGAAGACCACCTGCATCCATTGTAGTTCAAGATTCACCTCAAGCTCCTAGGCTTTAGAAGAGGAACCCGCTCTAATACCAATTTTTGGACACTAAGAACACTGAGAGGGGAGGGGTGAATTAGTGTTCAATAATTTTGATTTGAAAATAGATCTATAACCATCAACAACAATAATTGAACTTTATATAACACTAGCAACACATAACAGATGAAAACATGCAGTCACATTAATGAAAACCATAACACCAAATATTTTTACGTGGAAACCCTATTAGGGGAAAAACCATGGTGGAGATTAATCCACAAAGTTTACTCTGTTAAAAGTAAAATAAAAGAGGGGAATGCACTTGCATTTAGGCCCACTGCCTAGAGCTCACTGCTCAAAGAAAGAGGCTCACTTCCTTACAATTATAATATAGATTACAACAAAATTTGAACTGAGAGTATAGCATCTAAAAATTCCAAAATTTGGTTCCAATGAAGCTCAAGATCATATTTCAGATCTCTCAACCGGTTCACTCTTCTACTCTATTATGCTCTGTACACAAACACTTTTTTTCCCTCAAAATAACCGATCTATCCTTTTTCGCTTCTTGATGATATACAAGTACTTCACCACCCACATACTCCTATCGGATATCATGCATACACATACTCTACATAAAATGATTTCCCGATCTTCTTTATATATCTGCTAACCCAAAAATTCAATATATGTCAGCTTCACAACAAAATATAATATTCCTGCTTATGTTGGCTCAAATCACAAGTTATAATTTATGTGTACCTACACAAGTTGGCTAGACTTATAGTAGGGACCCACACCAAGGTTCAAAACATAAGATATAGGAAAACACTTACTCCACATACATCCATGATACACAATGTCAAGAATGTTGACCATAATAGAAAATAAACCATGAATCATGCTACTGAACCTCTTTAGTCGAACTATGATTAATACACCACAAAACTCTTCAATAGGATAGTGTACGTGCTAGGAAATATTTCCTAGAGATCCACACAACGAAATAGTGATCTGGTGAAGTGATCGGATCAATTTACCAACCGGATGTCCTGTTCTTCACTCTCTCTGCCAGTATGAACACTACTAATATGCGGACCAAACTGTTGACTCTGGTTGCCAAAACTGCTGACTCTAGTTGCCATCAATGACAACACAAGTAGCCAAAAATGATCTCTCAAGGCCATATGCCCACAAAGATATGTCCTAGTTTTTTGCAAGTGTATCACACAACATATATTTGATCAAATTTATTTGTAATCATCCTTGATCTACATTGATTTTCCTTATGTCCGAAGATATTGCATGTGTAATAGTAGCCTTGAAAACCCTGAATCTTTCTATTAGAATTAAATCTATTCAACATTATCTGACTTCCACATTCAATAGCTCTATGTCCAAACTTATTGCAGGTAAAGCATTGTCCAGCAAAGAATCCAATATTTTGGTTCATCCTACTTCTACATTCTATTGCTCTATGACTAAATTTATTATATGAAAAATAAAAGCCATTAAAATATGGGTACCTTTGAGCATTAGGTTGTTGAATAGGAATCCTTCTGGTATTGCTCCTTTGGTTCTTGATCTAATGAATATTTCCTTGAGACTTCCTTTGATTGTCCACTTTGTTGGAAATTGGTTTTGCATCTGAGATTTTTCCTTCTTCAAGTCCTAGACCACTTTTATCCTTAGAAGGTTTTTGAAATGCAATCAACTCATCAAGCCTTGTAGAGCTTGTTTTGAATTTTTCTTCAAGAGCTTTCACTTTTTCTAGATCAGATCTTAGGGTTACTACTTCTTGTTCAAGATTTGTGCATTCATCAATTTTATTCTAAATCTCAGCTTTTTGACATTCCTCAATTCATTTATTTTCTTTCACTTGCACCTTTAGTCCGGTAATGGTGTAGGAGCACCTAATATGCAATTTTTGCTTAAATAATGCATTTTTGCAATTTTGGATTCCTTGTGGTATTAAGGGGTTAATAAGGTCTTTAATGATCATGATTAATTTTTTAATTCCATTTTCAATCCATTTTGGGTGTGGGTTTTTATTTTGTGGTAGTTTTTAAAAAAATGGTCAAAGTTGTTATTTTGGGTGTCATGCATTTTGGCAACTTGGAAAAAATGATGAAAAATCATAATGGAAATGGGAAACATATTGTAACTATAAAAATGGATTGTAAAAAGCATGTTGGAGCCTATAATGGTTGATTTTTGAATAGGGGAAGTGATTTTTGGTGTTTATGCAAGAATTTGAATAAGATTTTCTAATGTTTTTTGTAGTTGCAGCAATTTTTTAGATTTGTTACGACCTGTACGACCTTGTTTGTGCAATAAAACCTTTTGCATGTTAAAGTAATGTGTTTCTAATTTCTTTTGGCTTTGATTTGAGGCATTTTCATGGTGAAATTAGAAATTTATAGTGATTTTGGTGAAAATTGTCCAAACCCTAGCCAGGGCTGACAGCAAGCACTAAAAATGTAATAACTTTTTTTTCTACCCATCCAAAATTCTTGAATTTTTTTCCAAAATTTTGTACTAATCTATATTTTTATTTTTCTTTGGTTTTATGTCTTCAAATTCTCACATTTGGGAGTAATCTTCACCATTCTTCTTCAAAAAAGCACAAAAAGGGTTTCTAATTCTTTAATAGTCCATTTTTGACCTATTATGTACAAAGTAACCCAACCCCATTTTCAGATTTGTGTAGTAAGATCCAAAAGGGTATTCCAAACAGGTCTTAAATTTTTAATAGCAGGTTTACAATGAATTTTATGACCAAAAAACCCAAATTGTTGCCCCCATGTTTTAGGTTTTAAGAGCAAGTTGTCAAAAATGAACAAGAATGCACATTTTCGCCGTGTGGATTAAAACCCTATTTGTGATGTGTTTAGTTTATTTTTTCTTTTCTTTGCATCAAATTGGTATTAGATCCTAAAGATCTAGGAAAGGAATTTTTTGGAGTTTGTGTATTGTCTTTTTTTGTGAGTTGAAGGAAGAGCCCAGATACCAAAAGACTAGGCCAAGGGAAAAGAAAGAGGCCTAAGGTGAGGTATCACGAAGAAAATAAGTATCATTGAGAAGAAGCAAGGTGAAAGAGACTTGTTTGCAAAAGGAGAATGAAAATTTTGAGAAGATTAGTCTGTGGAGGCTTGCAGAGTAAGGAGGTACCAAGCAAGAAACAAGAGAAAAGAAGAGAGAAAAGTGAGATGAAAAAAGAGGAGGTAAAACAAATAAACATGCAACAAGAGATAATAGAGTTGAGACATGCCTTGGAATAAATGGAAAAAAAGATGAAAATTGAGATGCAATAGTGTCTTGAGAAGGTAGAACAAGAAAGTGGTTGGCATTTACCAATAAGAAAGAAGGTTCAATGGCCCATCAAGAAGATCATTCAGAAACGAAGAAGGAAAAAGAGGACAATTGCAATAATGGATGAGTTGAAAGATATGCTGAAAGGAAGGGTGCTAGAAGCATCTAAAGAGACAAGCAAATATTTTGTTTTTTGAAGATGTAAAAGAGTCTAAAGAAGGAGGAGAAGTGCATATAGTGTATGAAGATGGCTATACAAATATAGCACACTATGGTGAAGAAGATGTTGCCAAAACAACCGAGGTAATGGTTGTATTTTCTGATTTTATGGATGATGAATATGCTTACATATTGTATTCAAATGATGAAGATGAAGACATATATGGTGGTACTGAGGCATATGAACAAGAACTCAAATTTTGGTACCTTGAAGTTGAGAAGATGCTCAGTAAGAGATGGTACAAGAAGAAGGAAAAGGATCCAGGGAAAGTTGCAGAGATGAAGGACAAGTTGCCAAAGAATTGGAATACCAAGAAGAGAGAGAAACATGCACTCAAGTGGACTTGAGTTTTTCTTCCCCTTGGGAGTATGGTGCAGGAGAACCTAAAATGCAATTTTTGCTCAAATAATGCATTTTTACAATTTTGGAGTTCTTGTAGTCTTAGGGGGTTAATAAGGTCTTTAATGACCATGATTAATGTTGTAATGCCATTTTCAATCCATTTTGGGTGTGGATTTTTAGTTTGTGGCAGTTTTCAAAAAAATGGTCAAAGTTGCTATTTTGGGTGTCCTGCATTTTGGCATTTTGGCAAAAAAGATGAAAACATTAATGGAAATGGGAAATGTCATGTAACTACAAAAATAGATTGTAAAAGGCATGTTGGATCCTGGAATGGTTGATTTTTGAATAGTGGAAGTGATTTTTGGTGTTTATGCATGAATTTGAATAAGATTTCCAATGTTTTATGTAGTTGCAACAAGATTTTAAATTTGGTATGGCCTGTACGACCTTGTTTGTGCAATGAAACCTTTTTCATGTTGAAGTAATGTGTTTCTACTTTATTTTGGCTTTGATTTGAGGCATTTTCATGGTGAAATGAGAAAGTTACAGTGATTTTGGTGAAAATTGTCCAAACCTAGCCAAGGCTGGTAGCAAGCACTAAAAATGTAATAACTTTTTTTTCTACCCATCCAAAATTTGTATTGATCTATATTTTGATTTGGCTTTTGTTTTATGTCTTCAAATTCTCACGTTTGGGAGTAATCTTCACCAGTCCACTTCAAAAAAGCATTAAAAAAGGGTTTATAATTTTGTAACAGTCCATTTTTTATCTATTTCGTACAGAGTAACCCTAGCCCATTTTTGGATATGTGTAATAAGAGCCAAAAGGGTATTCCAAAAAGGTCTTACTTTTTTAATAGTAGGTCTACAATAAAATTTATGACCAAAAAATCCAAATTGTTGCTCCCATGTTTTAGGTTTTAAGAGCAAGTTGTCAAGAATGAACAAGAATACACATTTTCGCCATTTGGATTGAAACCCTATTTGTTATGTGTTTAGTTTAGTTTTTATTTTCTTTGCATCAGATAATGTATTCATTTTCCTTTTTCAACTGATCACTGACTTCTTCTATGTCTTTCCTTGAAATTTTTGATTTGTTCTCTTAACTTTTTGATGCATTCATTTTCTTCCTTTAAGTTTCCTTTCAGAGTTTCCTTCTCATCTTCGCTTTTGTCCAATTCTTCAAGTGCAACATGAAGTTCCTTAAATCTAGAGTTTTCTTCCAAAGGAACATGATAGATTTTGTTAGCCATGTATTCAAATTTTGGGACCTTCTTCAAGCTGTAAGACTTCTTCAAAGGAACCAAGCTCTCATACCAATTGTTGAATACATTAAATACTGAGAGGGGGGTGAATCAATATTCTACTAACACAATTAATTACTAGCCATCCAATTATCAATCCACATCTAGTTGCAAAAGTAAACCAGAACATAAAAGGAATCATAACACATTGACACCAAGACTTTTACATAGAAAACCCAAAATGGAAAAAACCACGGTGAGGATTAGCTCACAATATATTATAACTGGTTACAAGATATTACAGGGCTCACTTCCAGGACACACTGTCCTTGAAAGGCTCACAGCCTAAAGTGAATACAAAATGGCTTATCACCAAGATACAAAAAGTATGGCTCAATGCCAAATAATGAACTAAATAAGTACACCTTCAAAGTGAAGGGATCAGTTTCAGTTAAGTTCTGAAAAACCAAAATCCTTCTTTGATTGTAGGCATACAACAATTGTCAAAACCTTTGCACTATAATAATTTTCACATCACTATACACTATACCATTCCTTCATCTAAATTCATCTTCATCATCATTCTCATCACCACCACACACATATATACGACTACATCTTTATACATCAATTAGCTCGGCCTAATTGAAAATGTGAACATGCATAATTCAAAATGAGTTGGCTTAAATCAAAAGTCCTTTTTTGTGCACAAAACAAATCATAACAAACACAAATTGGGTCGGCCTGGACCTAGTAAGGAACACTTTAAGCATTTATAAGATAAGCAATTCATAACCCTGTTGGCCAAAAGAATGTCAAACTTTTGTCAAATATGTCAAATATATGTGATTTAAACACATAATAATTCAATGGACGATTAGTTGTCTTGTTCAATAGATTGTGTAAAATCATGATATTTAACACACTTTCTCAATTAACCTATTATTATTAAATGAGAAAGTGTGTTAATGAAATGAGAAAATGTGTTAATTAAATGAGAAAGTGTCTTGTTCAATAGATTGTGTAAAATCATAATATTTAACACACTTTCTCATTTAATAATAATAATTAAGTTTCATTCTCATGTTTGAAAGAAAATGAATAATAATAATGATCGTAATTCTAATATGCCAAATATATGTTTCACAATCTTGGGATGGTCTTCTCTAGTCTTCTACTTGCCTAACAATTCATCTACATAGTCTTCCATTATGATATGAATGATATCATGAAAAATAACTATCATAGAATGTTGATAGGTAGCTCCTACCTTTTTCAAACCAAAAGGCATGACATTATAGAAGAATGTTCCCAAAGGAGTGGTAAAAGTTGTTTTATGTTATCTTCGGTTGCAATTTTAATCTAATTATAGCTAGAAAAGTTATCTATGAGGGATAGCATAGCATGACCCATCATAAGATCAACAAGTATGTCAATATTAGGGAATGAGAAGTCATCCTTGGGACAAGCTTTGTTAAGATCTCTAAAATATGTATATATGTGAATGCCTCCAATGGGCTTAGCTACAGGGTCAGTGTTGGAGATCCAATCTGAATAGTTAATACGCCAAAAAATCTAGCTACCAATAATTTCTCTAGCTCAACCTTGACAAGTAAGGCCACTTGCGGATGCATCTTGTGTAGCTTTTGTTTGATAGGTTTCACATCTAGATGCACATCTAAGTGGCACATGAAAAGTGCAGGGTCCAATCCAAGCATATCAAAATAAGCCCAAGAAAAATTAATGATACCTTCTTGAAGTAGCTTGGAATACTCATCTTCAATCAAAGATTTGGCTATATATGTTATTTTCGGTTTAGCCTCAGTACCCAATTTTATCTCTCGTGTTTCCTTGATCAAGATAGAAGACCTCTTAGACTATTGGGTACCTATAATGGGAAGATGAACATCCCCATCCTCTCATTACTTAGGGAGGTTTTCATTTGAAGATACACCCTCTGTTTTGACTTTTGATGGATCTAAAAGTGCCTTGGGGAGGTTTACACTAGAAGACCCTTTATTATTTTTCCGATTTCTACTTTTGTGGTTAGGGTGCTCATCTTCCCTAAAGGAGGTACCATAATCTTCTTCTAATCCCATGAAATCTACATAGGCCTCTTCAGAAAGAGGAATGTTGATGGGTGTTGCACTATGTTGTTCCCAATCTCCAAGCTTGGGGTGGCTGAGGGAAAGGTCTATCATAAAGATGGAGGTAGAATCAAAAAGTGACAAGACATCTAAATGATCGTGAGTATGATGGTTTGTTCTTCTAGGATGTATTCAAGGATAGTGGTTTCTACATTAAAATTGTTTGATGTACTAGGGGATGAGGTGTATTTCTTTTGCTTTCAATCATAGCCAAGACTTGGGTGTTTTTCACCTACTAGTGTATCAATTGGCTTGTGCATTCCTTGCTCATTTACACCTAATCCTTCTCCCTGATAATTAAATTTATGCACCAATTTGTGAGCTCGTGGATAAACCTCTTAGAAATACTCTAGGGGAGGAGGTGTAGGATCAGGTTCTTATCTATATACCCATTGGTTGATGTCATCATCAAGCTAATCCTTTAAGGTTCTTGTGGACTGAAAAGTAGTAGAACCCACATTCTTAGAGATTATAGTCTTGGTTTTGTTTTGGTCCTAATGGTTGGCCATAAGTGCGTGGAGAAGGAGGCATTGTTCCCACAGTAAATGTAGTGCTAATCAAGTCCATGGTATCTATATCTTCTCCAGGTTGTAGGAGAAATGTGTCACAAATTTTTTTGATAAATTGGAAAAGATAGAAATTAACCCATGAGGGAGATGTAGGAACCACTCTAAGGCTTGTCTTCCTAATTTGTGAGGAAAGAAGTGTAGGAGATAGTTATTAGTATATAAAACCTCCTAGCAATACATATATAAATCTTGTAGGTGATCCCATAGGTCTCCCATTCCCTTATACTTGTCAAAATTTAGAATTTTGAAATGTTTAGGGAAGGGTGTTGTGGTGATTGATTGATCAAATGGATACAAAAGAATTACCTCAAACTTAAAGGACTTCTTGGATGAGGTTCCTTCTTGTAAGACCTTTTGTGCAACCTTCATTTCCTCCCATTCTTTGTTCACATGTATTGATGGGGGATGAACTGCCAAACTGGATTGGTCTTGGGGTACATATTGATTATATGATGGTGGCAGTGGATGAGATTGATCAAGAGGTGGGTTAGTGTACATGGATGAAGGTTGAAGGGAGAAAAAAAAATTATATTGATTTAGGTAATAATTATTGTTGTGATGGGAGGAGATGATAATATGATGGTGACTGATGTTGTGATGGAGCTTGTGGTATTCCTCCATATGATGGGGGATTTTGGTAGTTGAATGGATTGGATTGATAGTTATATGTTTTTTTTGGGAATTGTATGATGGTGGTTGTGGATAGGATTATTTCTAAAAGGAATTTGATGATGGTTGTTGTGGATTGATGTATGTTTGATGTTGAAGTTACTATTGTGGATGGTATTGCTGACATGGAGTATTAGGAGGAAAAGGTGGAGGTGGTTGATAATACATGTCATGCATGGATACCTCCATGAAAGATGATGATTGGGGTGGTTGATTATAGTGAGGCATAAAATAATGAGGTGGAGCATTGGAAAATATATGTAGTGGTTGTGAGTGGTGAGGATGGATTTCTTTGAGGTTGTGATGAAGGCTACTATTGGGGTTGAGGTGTAACCGGGGTTTGGGATGGTGGTTGTTCTAGTTGATAGAATGGTTGTTGTTGTTGTTGAGGTTGGTAAGATGTTTTTTGTTGGGGTTGTAATTATAGTTGATGATAAGGTGGCTACTGCAGATACAATGGGAATGATTGATTAGGTGGTTGGGTGATGAACATCCCAGATTGACCTATGGTGTTTGATTTACAAGTGGTGGAACCTATGATGATGATGGAATGGATGTATGAGATTTGTTGTAAACCGGTTTGTTGGAATGAGAGGAACATGAGGGGCTATGGAAGCCAAAGGATTATATTGATTGCCCCCAACATTTCCTAAATAGGATGGATTAGTGGATTTTTGAGGTGGTTGTTGTGGTATGCTTTGTAGAATAGTATTCTGAGGTTGATGTGTGGAAGTAGTTCCATGAATGTTGACGAGATCAAATCCAATCTTTATAGATGGAATTTAGATAGGGGGAGGTGGCATCTGCACACACGCATCATTCCCCATTCTAGGTTGGTACCATGAGTCTTAAGGAGGATCTTAAGTGGCTTGAGAGACTAAAGGGGGTTGTGAAACCTGAGATGACTAAGGGTCTAGAGGTGCTGAAGGCCCCACATGATAATGTATTGTAACATATCGAACCTAGGTGATGGTTTAATTCCTCTCATGAGAAATGAAGAAAGGATTTTATTCGATTATTCAACAATGATATGGTTAGTTATTTGTGCATTAACCAGATTACTTAGATACTACTCAATAAAGAAATTAGGTTGATTGACCATTCCTTCCTCAAGGGAAGCTCAAGGATTGAATTTTGAGCATTGATCTGTATTGGACTATTGGGACCTTCCATTAGTGGGTGGATTGGGAGGATACTATGATTGATGAACCTACAGTTGTTGTTGTTGTTGTTCCACTAGCTTCTTATCATATGATAATGAGCATTAAATTTTGGATGTCTAGATAAAAAATATGATGAAAGACCCAAGGATTAGGCTAAATGATGATGATTGGATGGTCAATTGATTGATGGATCAAATGATTGATTGATTGATATGGATGATAGACTAACTGATTGATTGGGTTGGGATCGATGATTGGATTGGATGATTGATTGATTGATATAATGCCCCAAATTGGATCTAAGATCTCAATTGGGTGGTGATTGGATTGATTGTCACTTGAGGTAGACTTACAATCTCATTCAAATTGGATGATTAAGATGATGATTGGATTGAGACGTGATTGTAATTGAGATAGGAAATGTTCTCAAGCACAGAGGATGATTATGGTGAAAACTTGCCTCTCAACTAAAGAAAATTGATGTGGCATATGATGATTAACTCAAGACAGACTATGTCCCTAATTAATCATAAATGATGATGACAAGGATTGATTGATTCATTGGATTGGATATAAATGTTCTCAAATCAATGTCTAAGGGGGAAAGATTAGATGTTTGATGATGGATATGATGATTAGAGATGTCCTAAGATGGTCTCATGTGATTAGGTGGATGACGTGATGACTTTTGTAAAATTAAAAGGTATGAAAATGGGGATTATGGAAGACTAGATGATGATAAATATGTTTCCATTGCACTAATGGACTTGGAACAATGTATAATTTTAATGTTCAAATGGGTTCACTCTTTGGTTTTTCTATTGGGAGTGGATTCCCTTAAGAGCAAGGTGCATTCACCTCTGTAGGAGGTAGGATTGCCTATGTGTGAATTCACCCCTAGAGGTAGTTCAATCACCTATCAGGGGAGAAAATTTTCCTATGTAGGAATGACCTAGATAGTGTATGGATGAGGTGAATAGGATCACCTGTGAATTGAGTAGATTCACCTATCTAAGATAACTGGGTATACGAACTGGAAGTGAGATCACCCAAGCATAAGGTAGATTTTCCTATGTAAGATAACCGAGTGTACGAACTGATGATGGTATCGCCCAAGCGTAGAGTAGATTCACCTATCTAGGGATGATTGTATGAAAAAGAAAGGAATATTCACCCAAGAATAGGGAAGGATTTCCTATCTAGGGGATGATGATACAAATGAGAAAGGCATATTCACCCCTGAAGGGAGTGGGATCACCTATCTAGGGGATGATGGTATGGATAGGAAAGGTAGGTTCACCCCTGAAGGAAGTGGGATCACCTATATAGGGGAATGACTTGATTGGGACAAGGACATAATCACCCATTAGTAGAGAAAAATCACCTTTGTAACAAGTAGGTACACTTATCGGGGCTGACTAACTAAAATAATCAAACTTAGGGAGGAAATGAAACCACCCCTAAGAGAGTAGGTTTGCCTATCAACATAGCATATTTTCCTCTATAGGAAGCGAATACACCTCTGAAGGACATGAAGGAATCAATGGTAAAGGATGAACTAAAAATCAAAAGACAGAGGCAAAGATAAACTTAAGACATGACAAGCACTAGTCTCACACAAGAAGACACACCAAATTACACAACCTTAAAATTAGTCAGAAGGGTTTACAAACTTGATGTAGGCTCACCACTCTGACGGGTTAATACTCTATGATAATCTAGTGGAGCACCCTTTCTCGTGAAGGTAGATAGGTAGAGATCTGATGACACAGGGTCATCAATAGACACCATGGGAACACCTTATCTCTCTCCTTGGGAACTGTCAAATTTCACTTGAAGATCTCTATCTCAACCTAAGGGATTACGTGATGAGTAGCTTCAGGGTATGATATGCATCCCTTACACTACACCAAGCCACAACTAAAACATGAGTCTTAGACTAGGCTATACAAACAATCTCATGCATCCTCTAAACACCAGGAGGGGGTGTGAGGCCCATTCATGAACATCAACCCATCACAAGAATGGGTTATAAAATTTCAATAGGAAAGCTCAAACTGACCTTGCACACCTAACTTGGAATCACCCAAGTATCAACGCTTCACCAAACACAATGTGACTAGATTGGGGTACAACTTTCGTTCTCCCCCTTTATATACCCCATAAGTTTATATGGATGAGGTCACCCCTTGGGCTATGAACTCCCAAGAAAGCCTCCTAAATGGAAGGAAGTGTGGCTCACACACAATGCAAGTGGAGAGCATACGTGAAAAACTAACACTTCCTAGGTAGATACAATTGGACTTGAGTTGCAATTTTTGATCCCTAGGCTCACTGTACGATGCAGGGGGATAACATAAATCAACAAAAAACTACAAACATGAAAAAAAATTTAATTGAATCCCTTTAGAAATTGAAGTGTTCCTCGATTAGTGTAAAAATCCACTTACCAAGTTTGCAACCGATCATCTTGCAAAAAATGTGTTAGTAGTTTGAAATACCAATCTTTGACTAATGAAGGGATGCAAGGATTAGAGGTTAGAAAAAGAATAGATATACATGTGAGTGGATTAGTATTAAAACTTGAATTCAAACAAATATTTTGGATGAAAATTCAATACTCTAGTTTTACCTTAGATTCGCTTGTCCATAGAGCATATTCACCTTTGAAGATACCATGGGTACACCT